>BEXV01000458.1:34833-45491 GCA_003118195.1 Hemicentrotus pulcherrimus | reverse complement strand
AGATTCTATTCTTTGTTTTCATTATGAAATTCATGTTGAGACACAGAGATTTTTGAAAACCAATAAAAAGTTGCATTTTGAGGACTCAAAATATTCTGTACCTGCGTATACGACGAACCCCGACTTTTGAATTTTCCCGACGGTAAAAAATGTGCATCTTATACACGGAGATTTACGGTAGTGTGTCCTTGCTATTGTCAGATGTCTTCCTTGAACCGTCTCTGTAACGTTGTCCAATCTACCACTCCTCAAACCATGTACTGAAGTTAACCCGTTGACTACTGAATTACCTTATTCCCATAGGCTTAACACAGGGACCACTAGGTTTCCGTAAGCAATGGGTTAAACCATCTTCCTTCAGATGTTATGGCTTTGATAATCTATTCCTCTTTAAGCGAAGGTAGACCATGAAAGTTGCAAGATTAGTTTTTGTCTTGGAATTCTTTGGCATAAGATCTCCACAACCTTCTTGAAATGTCCTTAGGTTGCAGCCTGTCCATCTATCAGTGATCCTCAGAGACTACATCAATAGGCACGTCCCTGTAACCAATATATCTATCAAGCACGATGGGAATGTTGGGGGCTTCTAATTCATTCCAGTTAGGGTAGCAGCGTCGTAGGGTCATGCGACAGAGATGTTTTAGGGTCTGCAGTTCCTGGTGGACGGCTACAAACTGAACGGATCCAGACCTTGTACTGTACCGAGAAAAGAAGAAGACATAAGAAACCTTGATCAATTTTCCACTTTGGTATCTTTCATGATCACAAGAGCGCCATAGTACAGGAATTCAATCCCTTGACTTTACAGCAAGGGGTACAGACTTCAAATGCTTGCTGTGTCCTTACACATGAAAATGACCTACTGTTTTTCCAACACCACTGCAGTAAATAGATACACGATGCATGGTACAGAGCTTTAATATTCCATCACACTTTCATTCTTAGAACTACAGTATGTTCTTTCACTAGGCAGGTTTTTCTATTATTTTTCTGTTTTTACTCCCACCCCATTCAGTAAATATATTATGCACTATACCCCTCAACTTCTTCTCGTGTCACAATCCAGTTTCAAGATCACATTGGGCAATAGTTTTTACCATGCTCCTCAAAGCAGTCAATATTTTTTGTTATTACAATATTGGTTGTACCTAGTAAATGGTTGGGTAATCTTTGCATCCCATAAATGTAAGTGTTCACAGCAGCTGCTACAAACATTGATATTTTCCTACGAACAGAGAGTCACTGAATCCTATCATTTTTTCCTCTTCCTGTTTCCATACTAAATACAAATCATGTGCACAATTCCAATGCTACAGTCAAACCTGCATTAGTGACCACCTGTCTACAAAGACCACATTTTTGTATCCCTTGAAAATGGTTTCTCATTGAAACATGCACTATAATGCACCTGTCTACAAAGACCACCTGCCTAAGAAGACCACCTTTCTTGTCTCCCTTTGGCGGTCTTTATAGACAGGTTACATGAACAACATAATACTATCATTCTCTGTGTCTTACTCACCCAGCTGCTAAGACAGTGCCATCGTGGTTGAATGCACAGCTTAATGGCTCTTGAACTGAAGACACTAAGACTGGCTTTTTGTTGTTCGATATAGACCACATTCGTAGCACACTGTGCAAATAAAAAAAAAACATTCAAATAAAAACGTTTTTTATGCTGTGTAGGGATTTCCTTGATGGGAATTGGGAAAACTATTGAATAACATTTCATGAATAACATTTCCAGGGCTTGTAGCTCCAGATTATTGCACATCTACTTTGGCTATATTTGCTCTGGGCAATATTTTGTCAAATATGTATATTTTGAGGAGGAGGGGGATAAAAATACATTGTAAGCATAGCACATGTCACAAGTCTGTACACTGTAACATGCAGATAACAGAGTGTAGGCAAAAGGAAAGGAACTTTTCGCAAGAATGTTTAAACCCCCATTTCCCTTTGTTTACACATAAGGAAAATGTTTTTAATAGTTTTATCTGTTGCGATTGAATGACTTACTTATCATCACAGACTGTAGCAAAGTGCAATCCCGTAGGAGAGAAAGAGATATCCCTCACGTAGTGACCGTTGGAACCTCCAGCAAACATGGGACTCAGGATTGGAAACACATGACTGCAAACATTAAATATATAACAAGTTTGATCATCAGTTCTATAATAGTAATATCAATTAAACAAATAGATAATGATGATAACAACAACAAACAAAAACAAAAGGTAATACACCTCAAGTAGGCAAACATATAAATTAGTACACCTAAGGTCTTTTGTCGCACATAGCCGCTTTTGGCACCTTCATTTACTTTATACAAGGAAAACATTTTTTCCTTTGCTGCTGCAGTTACATGTATTTTAGACGGTTTATGGTTGAATACAAAAAGGTATATACTTTCTTGCACTGTTGGAGTTGGAAATTGTCATTAGACTTTGTAATGGCCATTTTGACACATGAAGGCTCAAAGTCTGATAAAGTGAATTTGTGCAGCTATTTTATTGCATTAATCTTGCTGCACAGTGCACCATCTTGTGTAACATCTATCTATTGTACAGGTGTATGCAAAAATTCTCCAGTAACACCCTGTTTGTAATGTGGATTTTAAATGAGTTATACCCAAAGATAGCACACTTAAATGTCATCACCAAAGATCCCCTACTTACATGTACATGTACACTGTTACGTCAATTAAAAGTCCAAGTGTAGTTCAAAGAGTAATAGGAAAAGTGGTCCAAGTGGTTCAGAGACTACAGGGTTAAGATACTGCATAACTCTTTAAACTAAACTAAATTTACCATATTAGAACTGATTAAGCAAGTATTGAATCCAATGACCGGGGAATAGTATATATCTGTAAAGCGCTTTAATAGAGACATTCGTATTAAGCGCAATATAAAAGTGGGAAATGATTATTATTATTATTATCTTTTAAAAGGGTTGTCTCCCTCCCTCCATACTGTAAATCTATATCCAGCTCTTTATTCAGCTCTTATACTGAAGCTTTCTTGTAAAAGAAAAACAGGATAGCACTTCAGGAGGAATAAGATTACAGGCCATTTCTCTTTGTAGTTTCCCTCAAGGGACAATACGGATGACTCCCTACCTACAATCCCTTATCTATCTATCCACCTGCTCCTACCGGCTTCCTTTGAGCTATCTGCTTCACACGTACATTTATTATCTCATAAAATGACTTCTAAAAGCCGACAAAGATTCATAAATAAATGGTATCAGAGCAAATAGCACCTTGGTCTTGTACATGTATACATGTACTTGGTAAGCTTTTCAAATACAATATCAAAATATTGAAGTTTAAATTAGGGAAACAGTAGTACATTGTACTACTACGATTGCATGACAGCTGTAAAAAACTATGAGGGCTTTAAAATAAAGACTCTGATTGAATGATTCTAATTCAGTTGATTTTGATTTGAACTTTCATCACATCATTAGCTTATTAAGATTTCAAAGTACATGTATGTCTTTCTCCAGCATTTTGAATGCAGGTCAAATGTGTTTGGTGGACTTTGGTTGAAATTTTCATTCAGCAGGTCAATGGTTATCTCCAACAGCAAGTAAAAAAAACGAAAACCATCCAACA
This sequence comes from Hemicentrotus pulcherrimus, assembly GCA_003118195.1. Taxonomy (NCBI): domain Eukaryota; kingdom Metazoa; phylum Echinodermata; class Echinoidea; order Camarodonta; family Strongylocentrotidae; genus Hemicentrotus; species Hemicentrotus pulcherrimus. The sequence continues at coordinate 41,875 of BEXV01000458.1, read as the reverse complement.
TTGTTGCCAGACAGTTGTTCCCCTCCTAAACCTGACAATGAACTATGGCCATAGTATTCTCATTATAGTGACAATTCATGAATTCAATGTATGCAGTTGTAAATGTATGTACATTTTTTTTTTCTTCAGAAATCAAAATAATTGGATTTAACAAGCATATAAATGCTTACAGTGTAAATATGTCCAAGTTTAACAATGTACCAATGTACCAGACACAAAGGCACTTCACTGGGTTCCCCTCCTGAAACAGACAAAGAACTCCATGTATGGGTATAATATTCTCAGTATAGTGACATTGGCTTATATTCATGAATTCCACGTACATGTATGCAGCACTTGCCAAGACTTTTACTAGAATCGTTTCCTGACAAGATAAAATGTTTTCCATCCAAACAAAACTAAGACGTTGTTTGGAAAGCAAGACGATGATTGTGAAGTGGAAAGCTAATATCAACGTTCTGGTAGACTGTTGATTGTAAAGGTTGCTTCTTGCTGCTGAACTGAGCTTATTTTAAAACAGGGAAACTATGAGACTACACCACATGTGCGAATTTCCTATCAATTACACACACAGTGTCATTAAAGGATCTGTTGATGGCTGAAGAGTGTTAAATCTTTGTATACATGTAATACCCTTCTGACTATATAAGCAATGGATTATTATTATATCAAGTTCATTTATTCAAAATATGGTGTTAAATTTAGAGGAAACATTCACTTTTTATGCCTAGTTCCAAATGGTATCAAAGAAAAACAAAATTGGCCTTTGAGCTCAAATTGTGTGGAACTTTTGCTGTGTCTGTTTCACAACTGACAGACTGCCTTATCTTTAAAGGGACTGGGTAACATTGTTCAGATGAGAGATAGTGGTTCTAAGGTAGTGACTTCGATGCTAGATGTACACTTAAAGATAATCTGAAAATTTGAGTGAAAACGGACCATTATTCATGGTACAAATTGGGAAAAACTGATTTGATCAATTCCTTGATTCTCCCAACTAGGTCTAGAGCTAGATCTATAGAACAATTTAATTACATTTTAGGTGAATGGAAATCTCACAAAGCAATAAAATGGCTCTGCATTCCATTCCAGATATTTAAGTGTTGACAGATTTTTTATAGCCTGTTTTATGTCTTTTTTTCATGGAAAAACGGTTGGGGAAAATTCAAAAATGGTTGGGAGAATATACTGTTAATCACTGTTAGAGGGTGCCTCCCATCGACGCCTTCAAATAAAACCATAGATATCTTCGTGGTTTGAGAATTTTTTCAGGATTTTTTGCCTGTCAGAGGGTTAGTACAGTAAAAGGAATATAGTAAGTAACATTTTATACAAAAATTAAGCAATTTTTGTCATCAACCGTCAACAATGTTACCCAGTCACTTTAATAAATTGCTCCACAAAGAACCTCTAATGATGTCATTACATCAATATTTAGGAAATGAAATTTTGAGAATTGCAGACTTTATCCTTAATTAAATTCAATTCAATTTTAATTCACATCTCTTAAAAAAAAAACACTCAGTTAGCTTCAAATAATATTCAAACAGAATAAATTTTTATATAATTTCAGTATTTCTTTTTCTTTTCACTGGATTAAATTGAATAAAATAGGTACATGTAGAGTGTATCTGCAGTTTTACACAGAACAAAACATTTTTCTACATCTTTTATACTCCTTATTTTCCTCCACTAAGCATGTTCATAGATGCGCAAGCATTTAGAAAGCAGGCATCCTTTCCAATGATCATTTCAGTGCAATTTCAAAACCAGCAAAGTGCCCAATAGCAAAGCCAAGGTCACATGCATAGATATCCAATATATAACTTATTCCCTACTGCTAATCAGTGGCAAAAATCTTGTTTAAACAGAACCTGTTGATAGCATGTGATATGTCAATATACCTGACCCTAAAAAAAACCTGCAATGAACTTGCACATGGAACAGCGCAAGTTCCCGAATATTACTGATGGCTTTACAGGTAGGTACAATGTACATTTAGCTGATAATCCTGAATCCTCCCTATCCAAATATACAAATAGTATATTTGTAAAGCGCTCAGAGACATTTGTATTAAGCCCTATATAAAAATTAAATATTATTATTATTATTATTATTATTATTATTATTATTATCTCTATTTTCAGACAGGCAGTGTTTACTTTGATTACAAATATAATATTTTTCACCAAGGTTTTTTTGTCTAAAAAGAGAGGTGATTGCCTGCAGATGTTAACAAATATCTGGGTTGATGACTTCCCAACTGCATAACCGTGATCAGGTGCAATAACTACAGGTTGATACATTTTTCTATAGGATCACTGGAATTTATAAAAGTGAAATTGAGAGGGTTTGAACTTTAAAGTATATCAAGATCTTCAACACCTCCCCCCTCCCAGGCCTGTGCTAATTGAATGAACAAAGGATCTACATGTATGTACCCAAGACATTAATATTTGGCTCACTAATGGATGTGTGATTGTATTGTAAAATAGCTTGTTGATTTCTGTGTACTGAAGGCTTACATGTTTTAATGTTATCTTCAATAATTGATATGCACAAATAAATGTCTTTGGGGAGGCCAACGTGAGGGACAAATACTCATTTGAATATTTACTACATTGTGTAACAAATCCTTAGATCGCATAACAATTTCTAAGAAAACAATGAGTGATGATTATCACATCTTAGAACTTTCACAATGTCAAGTGGAACATTATTTCCACCAAATATCAATTTTACGATCAGGATCAGGATCTGGTTTTCAAACCACCCATGAACAGGAAAATAAGAAATCTAGCCAGAATAGGAAAGGGTTCACTTCCTGACTTGAGTAAATAAAGGAAGTGTCACTCTCAAGGCATTGCATGGTTCATCCAACAGATGGGTCTGAACAGCACGTAGTCCCGCTGCGGCACGTGGCTTACATGCGACATCCATGTATCCAAACAAGGAAAGTGTTAATCATGGTTCTATGATGGAATGTTACCAACAGGAACTACATTGTTCATACAGATCAGCAGCATTCAAAAAAGAGCAGTAATATCAAAGTAGTTTTAATGAAAGCAGAACATAGCAGCATTCAAGAAAAATATCAAAGTCAATACGAAAATCTATGAATGTTTAATGTTGTAATCAAACAACATAAAGTTTTGGAAATTCTTTGAGTTTCCCTGTAATTTAGTGGAAACTCTATACTCCTCTCTCACTAGTGTTACTGTCAAAGGAACTGTTTTTTTAAAGATACCACAGGATGAATCTAGTTCCATAGGACGATGGGACCAGAATGGCACACCACTGATGTACCATTCTGGATGAGGGGCTCCCTTGTGAAGGAGAACACCCTTTTGGACCTGTGTAGTTCAATGTACATTCCCACGTTACATGCCTGTCCTACCGATCAGAACTGACTGAGAAGGTCTCCAGTATAAGGGTCCCACAGGACAACCCCACTTTCACAAGACATCATAGCCACGATGGTCCCTCCTACATGTAGAAGCCCATCAAACCTACCTAAACTGACTAATGAGATCTCCTGTATAAGGGTCCCACAGGACCACCCCACTGTCATGAGACAATTATAGCCACGATGTTCCCTACTAGAAGCCCATCAAACCTACTTACAGTCTGACTAATGAGGTCTTTTGTATAAGGGTCAAACAGGACCACCCCACTGTCACAAGACATCATAGCCACGATGGTCCCTCCTACATGAAGAAGCCCATCAAACCTACCTAAACTGACTAATGAGGTCTCCTGTATAAGGGTCCAATAGGATGTCCCTAGCATCTAAGGAAACTATGGTCAAGATGGTAAACCCAATCCCTACAGTTATATGAAATGCCTATCAAACCTACCTGAACTGAATGAGAAGTTATCCTGTATAAGGGTTTTACATAATGACCCATTAATCACAGGATACTATGGCCACTATGGCACATTCCTTCCTATTATACCACCATCATGAACTCTTCAAGAGGCTCTTCAATGTTATGGTCCATTGAGGTGTCATATACATGACCCTTGCGTTCCATTGAAACTCGTTACCTGCCATCAAACGTACCTGAACTGACTGAGAAGATGTCCGGTATAAGGGTCCTACATAATGACCCAGTAGTCACAGGATACTATGGCCACGATGGCATAATCACTCCTTTTATACCACCATCATGTACTGTTCAAGAGCCTCTTCTACATTAAGTTCCCTTTATAGGGCGACATATACATGAACCCTGCAATCCATTGAATTTTGTTTCCTCTCATCAAACCTATCTGAACTGACTCAGAAGATGTCCTGGATCAGGGTTCTACATAATGACCGAGAAGTCACAGGATACTATGACTATGATGGCACATTCCTTGTTTATCATACTGCAATCGATTGAAACTCGTTTCCTCCCATCAAACGTACCTGAACTGACTCAGAAGCTGTCCGGTATAAGGGTCCCACAGGATGACCCTGGTATCGTAGGATGCGGTCGCTAGAACAGCTCCATCTGCAGAGAACTCACAGGATGTCACCATGTTGTGGTGGCCCTGCAGTTTCCTCAGAAGCTTGTACCTTGTGAAGTCCCACACTATCACCTGAACAATGAGAAGATGAAGTGGGTTTAATTCAGTTAAGCCCTCAAGATTCAACACTCAAACTTGACTAGCTTTACAATGAAATTCAGATGGGGTTAAAAGATGCATAGCTTGAAACTTTGGTGTAAAAAGATATAGCGTTGTTTTGGTAATGATTTACTGTTAACAGGTTAGCACAACTGGGGATTGGTGAAAGGAAAAGGATTTTATTGTCTATTTTTGTGTTTTTTGTTGCTGTTGTCTTTTTTGGAGACAACAGAAAGGTGTACATGTAGGCACAATAAAATACTCTCTTTATATGTCATAGGAAATATTTTCAATGTTAAATTTGAAGCTCCTGTGGCTTAAATTGACATGTTTACCAGTATCACAGAGGTAAAGTGTTGAGCAGTGATAATGTATGTTCATGTGCTCATTCCAGAGGATACAACAGGCTGAATACTACCAGTATCCTTGCTTCAGCCAGTCTACCCTTGATAAGGGCACAGGCATTCAAGGAATTTCCTCCTTGCAGATACCCATTTACTTGATCTAGAAGAGAAAGGATGAAAGTGCCATGACAGAGATTTCAATAGCTTACCATCTTGTCCATAGTCTGGTGACTATGACACCTCCTCAAAATTCCATTTAATTTCATCATGCACTTACCGATCTCTGTTCGCCTACGGAAGCCAGCATGGAGCTGTCAGGGGAGATGGCGCAACCATAGACGGCTTTTGGATGTCCCTTGAGGGTCATCACCATGTTACCATCGTCCTTCATATCCCAGACCTTGAGAGTGCTGTCATGGCTTGCAGACACCAGGAACAGGCTGCCGTCAGGGTTGAACTTGATGTCCCGGACAACGCTCTTGTGGTCCACCAGGAGCACATGTTCCCCTGAAAGGTTCAAATGAAAAGTTAAGGTGAACCAGGTACATGTATATGAATAATAGCAAGGCAACCCAGAGCTGTTGATCTTCTGTACAATAAACCTTGCCTTTTCTGTCTGGTGCGCCCAGCCCCCAAAATTTGAACTCCCAGACCAACTAAAATTTCAGTTAAGACAGGAGCTAACATTTCTTAAAGGTATAGACCGCTAGTGGTAAAATTGTTGTGCAAAATATCCATTCAATATTGTTTAAATATTGCCTTCAGAGGATTAGATGGCAATACTTCATCCTAAATTTGCAAAAGAGCAGAACTACATGTATATATGACCAAATGTTCAATGTTGAAGTGCATTTGCAATAATATCTGTCCAGATTGATCGATATGATAATTTACCAAATATATCAATAAGTTGGCGGTTTCCCGGCAAAATTTGTATCATTACGTATTAGTCAAAACATATTCTTTTACATGATTGGTAATAAGAGCTTCCATTTCATTTTTTTGAGAGCGAGGCATTTTCAAAACTAGTCTTTACCTTTAATTTCCCATTAGAATCTTAATCTGGACCCCCCCCCCCTTTTCCCAGTATAAACAAGAAGTTAGTGTAGCATGTCCCTGGTGTGAAGCTCTGACTAATAACATTCTCATTGTTCAAATCGGGCCTCACTCAACTTACACGTATCTACTATTATCCTGAAACTTCAAAAGGGCCACTTAATGTACATACACCTGTATTGGTGCTCCAAAAAATGTTGTGTCGCATGAAACACATCAGTGTCAGAGGTCACAACAGGCAATATCCTGAAAAATGTCTTGCCTGACTATTTCTTATCTCAGGGAAACAATGTGATTCTTTTGCTCAATTAATCCTCTAGTTTGGAAGGTTGCCATTTCCACTTTTTGTGTAATTTCACTCTAAAGGCACCAAACAATGTGTAATTGTGTATTACTTGTACAATGTATGCAATTGAACAACTTTTAAAGTAAAACAGTCTCTCATTTTATTATTTGAAAAAAGGAGTTGGCACTTTGTGATTCAGACAGCTGTAATGGCTTTTCAATATTAAAATGAAAGATTCCAATATTTTATTTTCAGATCCACAATTGCAAATTTCCATGAATATTAGATGTATCTTTAATAATGAAGAAGAAAATAACTTAACTGAAACCGAAGATCCTTTAACACTAATCTTGTATGTTCATGTACAACTGTCAATATTTTGGTTAAAAACAGGAACTAATCATAGCCCTGCCATAATTGGAAGCAGAGTTGTACATGTACACATGTATGTACAATGCGCAGATTGCAATTTATCATTGTCGGTCTGATGTTTCAATATACCTCTTTAATCTTGCCTCCCTATTGTTGTGATTTTTGAATGATTAGCATTTTTTGCAAGTCACCAGTCTCTGTTCACTAGACTGCAACAGCTGACCTGTTTCCTGACTGCATCCATGCAACAGTACAGTGTACATCCATACTAGCTTAATTGCTTGATAATCCATGCTGTGTCTGGAATTGGAATACCATGCAATTCAAGGTCGAATGGCACCTATAGATGCATGCAGAGAACTCATCAGACAAG
>BEXV01000457.1:168396-186290 GCA_003118195.1 Hemicentrotus pulcherrimus | reverse complement strand
CTCTCTCTCTCTCTGTTCCCTGTAGAATATTTATTTCTTTGTTTTATCCCACCTCTCCCATCCTTTCCCCATGCTCTCTCACCCATACACCCTCCTTCCTCGCCCATTATCTTGAGCATCAAAATAACCATAGTTATCCTCCCGCGTCCTTACAAGGAGTGTCACACATGCTCAAAGTAATACTTGTTCCCCAGCTCAATCAAATTCAAATGAATGGTATTTATTATTTGTCTCGGAGAAATTACAATTCATCTTCGATTCGTTTTCGAACTAAAAATATAAAATGAACGTTTCAGTTCGAGAAACAAAAAAACATTTGTAACGTAAATTTGTATTGTAGTCTGCAAAATAAGGGCGCCGCAACCAACACATGAGCGTCTCATAATTATTTTTATAGGATGAGTATCAACAAGTTCTTTTATTCGTTCTCGTGAGTTAATCTAGTTAGGAATCACAAGAAGGAAGAAAGATGTATCTCCTTTTCTAAATTTTCCCTTATTCCTAGTTTCTCAAAATGGAAGAGTACAAATTAATGTGCAGATACATTTTTAAAAATACAACTGTTTCTACAGTTTCCAATAATCGGCGTAAATGTTGTCAACGCAGTAAGCTTCTAAAACTCAGACTCGAAATCAGGAACATAGTAATTCGGTAATCGCCAGTAGCACCATGAAATTGCTTTTCATTTACTTTTCGACTCGTTTTGAAGTCGGCATAGCGAGAACCTCCTAGTTATATAGTCACACCAACAGGAGTCTGTAGGACCGACAATAGACCGATAAAAATAGATAATTTTGTAATGTAACCAAATCTAATGCATATATCTGTGTTAAATGCCTTGTTACCAATTATTTCATTCACCTGTTTCGAACAAATGTATTTCAATAGTCAAAAAGCGAATTTCAAAAATCCCTTGTTGGTAAAGTAGGCTATTACAAACATTCTGGCTCGTCCTACCGAACATAATGTTATGTATGCAATTTGCATTCTGACTTTTGAATACAACCATTTTCTTAATTTACATTACGAAAATGGCCTATTTATTCAAAGTAACCGAAATTGTGTCGGTTATCGTTCGGTTTGAAGTCTGTTTAGTGGCGTGACTGGGGATTCTGAGGGTGATCTGGATTCGCGGACAAAAAAATGATAACGGTATTCTAGCAAACTGCCTCTCATGTTTCCAACGCGTTCATCCGGTGGCGTATTGCAGTCACGGCTTCGTTCGACGTGCGTTTCGTTTCTGGCCTTCATCCTCAACATGTCTGCCTATTGGCATTCCCCTCGGCACCTCTGCACTGTCACAATGAGAAATGATTTCGGTCAAAGGCGCTCACGGCATCCTCAATAAATCCCAACGCCAGACTCCCCCTTTCAGCTAACCAGGGGGGATACACAATCCAACGCAGAAGAGGTAAATACTAGAAACAAATAATTGTAAAAGCTCCCTCGGGATTCCCGATAACTTTCCGATAAAGCATTCCCCGTCGAAAGATAAAACATCGACTCAAGTTTTGTCACTTTGGTCGCTTTTGGAAGCTCTTGGACGCAGGGTACACAGTTTTGACAGGTATATGGATGGGGTGCTAACCGGGGAAGTGTTAGGAGGAAGTATGGATTGCAGTTGGGCCCCCGCTAACAACTGATTTGGGAGTTCATTTTGGAGGGTGCAGTTTGTCGGGTACATAATATGGTATTACGTATAGGGAGAAAACGGTTGGGCAACATCTCACTGAAGTGCTACCTTGCATGCTAAATACATGTACAGCCCAAAATCCAACGATATTGTATTTCTCCCATGCGCTGGATGACTTTTGAGAGATGGAAAGAAGAGATTGACTTCCGAAAGTTCAGGGATAAGCGATGACTTGTCTTTTCTTAGCGCAAGTGATTTCAATTTTCTTTCTTTGCTTGGCAATTTCTAGTGTTTCCTTTCACTTAATGACTTTTGAAAGATGGAAATAAGGGGACAGATTTCTAAATAAAGTGTAAGGAAAAGCAATAAGTCCCCTTACTCTTAACCTAAATTGAAGCAAATCCATGGTAACATTAATGGAAATGTTCAATAGGTACATATTTTTAAGATCCCAACGACATTCTAGACCTAACGTCAGATGAAAATGGATATGGTTAAAATTGAGCTACTAAATTTGGTCTTAAACTATTTCCAGTAATATGTTCGCTAAATGGGGAGAAGGGAGTGACCCCCCCCCCCCTCCCACACACACACACATAATTCAAAATGGCCTCGCGATGCTCCAAGAATAGAGTACTTGATTATCCTAAGCTATACAAAGACGCACTCCATAAGTTCCAGTGAGGGGGATTCCTTTCTACATTCACACAGAAAACCTATCATGCTTTTTAAAACAATTCCCCATTCCTTAGCTGCAATCAACAAGCAAATCTATTTCATTAAACACCGACATGACCAAACAGGGGGAAGGGAACCTTTCGAAAGAAACCCAAACCTCATGCTCCATGAACAATCGATGACGATGAAGGAAACTTCTTATGTAATTCAGTCTCGAAAAGTTGAATGGCCGCCACGGATGCAAAAGCTGAATCAGAGATTGGCATTCATGTTAAAAGATGACCAGGATTGCAGGCCCCGCCTGAATGAACAACCTGAACACTCAAAGAAAACATTTTAACAGTCGCATCTCTGTTTTTCCACCACTGAACAACATTTTGTCCGATATCATGAAGCATGAGCGTGGCTAAGAAAACATCCCAGCCATCGTGGTCATTTCATCGTGAATCTATTTTGCTTTTTTTTTTTTTGTTGGGTTCCTTTTTCAATTCTGATGATTTTGAAATGATACCCTCCCATCTTATTAATGCATAAGGGTTGCAGAGAAACGGCGGAACGGGAGAGAGAGAGAGAGAGAGGGGGAACATAATACGCGAGCCAACACGCACATAAGATGGGGAAGGGGAGAACGGTTTGAGAGAGGGAGTGGAGGGGGGAGAGGGAAAGGGGAGAGAGGGAAGGGGAGAGGGAAGGGGAGATAGGGAGGGAAAGGGAGAGAGGGAGAGAGAGAGAGGGAATTGAGAGAGTAAGTGAATGGGGAGAGACAGAGAAGGGGGTTGAGAAAAGGATAAAAGGGGGAAGATTAGTAAAGGAAGGACTACGACTTAAGGGATCAAGGATTACAAACAACAGGGAATCTAATAGAAAGGTACTGTACACCGAGGACAGGGGGCGAAGAGACACCAAACATGATTAAGAAGACGGCACACCAATATGATACAAATACGGAGAAGGACGGTTGGAAGAGAGAAGGGGGTAACAAAAACAAAAAAAGGAAGATCTGAGTGAAGAGAGGGGAAATGTGAGAGCAGGAGATCTGGACACAGACAGGAGAGGTAAAGCTTGAGAAATAAGTGGACAGACACATAACATACAAATGGAGGTAAGGATATAGAGAGGGAGGAAGAAAAGGAGAGAAAGACAGATAGACAGAAAGTGACGAGGATGAAGAAAAATGAAAGGAGTGAGATAGGAGGGGGTAAAGTAAAGGGGGTATTCTCCTTTCATGAACTATGCAAAGAGCTATCACTACCGCGACGAGCGAGTATCATCACTCGATAGAGTGGTGATCGATCGTTTTATTCACTGGATGTACAACTGTGACAATACTGGCTGATGTCCCAGAGGCGTGGTCGGGCGCCATTCTCTAATATGAAAAAGGGTTGGGGTTATAGCATTCCAATGAAAGAAGGAGAAATATTAAAATGTATCCCGATCGAATGTCTTGAGTGAAAGAAATTTGTGTTTTTTTGTTGTAATAATTATCAAAATACAAGAACTTGTATTTCCCCTAATTTTTTGTATGCACTCAAAATGATAAGGATGGTAATGACCGGAGCGCTCTCTCTCTCCAGGAATGCCAGTTAGAATTGATCAGAGGGCCTGAAAATTACCTAGAATGAGCTATTTTATACACCAAAAAAGCCTAAACTATAGTCTGAAAATAACTCGCCAGGGCCTGAAAACTGGCATCCCCCTCTCTCTCTCTATCTCTCTCCCTCTCTTTCTCTCTCTTTCTCTCTCTCTTTCTCTTTCTCCCCTGATCTCGAACTATCTTACTTTCACTGGCTCAATTCTCAACTATATATTCTCTTTATATTCAATATTGGGCATAAAATAAATTTGCTATATAATCACTACCACTAGTAGTAGTAGCAGAGGTAGCAGAGTTAGAAGTAGTAGAAGTAGTAGAAGCAGTAGCAGCAGTAGCAGTAGTAGTAGTTGTCGCACTTTTACAATATTTGTTAAATACATTTTAACAAACGTGTAGGCTGTTTGAATTGCTGAAAATTTTGTTGCCATCTTATGGAGCTGCATTCGACTTCATCCGAATCAATCGTTAGTCCTCAAATCAATAAGACCAATACAATCCAATAATTGTATAGGCCTACAGTTAAGGCGTCACGGTATATAATTGAACTAAATTTGAGACTGATTTCAAGGTCATCTTTTACAAGACATGGCCCTGGTTACAACTTTGGAAGATACGCCCTACGTACAGTTGGTTTGGGGGTGCCCCCTGACCCTGCCGCCCCAGGCGAAGTCCCCTTGTAAGAGTGTGGGGGGGGGGGGCGTCGTATGTAAGGGGATGCTTGCTTGGACTACAAGTGAAAGACACAAACAACATGACAGGATCTCAATACCCGATTCATAATATTTAGACAGTATTGTGTGTCGCAATGATATTCAGCCGAGGAGGCAAGAACAAATATTAGAACAGACAGTCATCTTAAGAATCCATGTAACGTGGTCTAGACGCTAATGTCCAGTCGTTAACCGCGTCTATGATTCGAAATAAAATATATATTGCATGCTTACTTCTGTTAAACTAAAGGATTTTTGTGAGCCATTTCGTGTATCATGGTCTACATCTTAAAGAACTGCAGAGATTTCGGCAGGTAAACAGGGTTTGTGACTTACAACATAATTACTATGAAGATATTCTCTTTGGTTTAAGCCTATTTTAATCTGGTTTAATCAGAGGTTCTTCATGAACTTATCAGCGACCAACAATTACAGAAGTTCATCACAACAAGCTAAATAGCTAGCAATATGGCTGAAGAGTGTTACTGTTCTTGACATGTTCACGGTTGTATGAAACGAAAATGAAACGGTATCAACCTAATGTTCTCAAAAATTTCGTCTTTCTCAAGTTGCAAAATCCTTATCAAAGTATAGGTTGTCGCCATTAAAAATTGTTTTCTAGCTCTTATTCATTTCGCTGTTACTTCGGCAAACACAACTAAAATGGAGCCTGGTGTAACAAGGCTCAACTCGTCTCAAAATACAAGGCGATCATTCGAATTCCGTGGCGTATTACACGACTGCACATAGTACATCTTCACTCGTAGATATACATACACGCATTGCGGACAAATATTGGGTCAGAGCATTCGGGTCGCTTGGGCGAAACTTGCAAGTTGAGTCCGACGAGAAAACATTGACAGTGCTTAGGGTGACGACAGAGGGGAGATAAGGGTCCAGATGACTGACGGATACTGACACATACCCGTCTAGTGATGGGATAAAGGTGAACTTGGAGCTACATGTTCCATGCCATTGTTTCACTTTTCTTTAGACTTGGGGAACACAAATACATACATCTTATGCAAGATAACAATCGAGCGCAACTGTCCCCGAAAAGGTAATTATATTGATCCCATGAAACAAAGTACAAATCCCGTTATCCAAACTTACTGAATTCTGTAATACTTCCCTTATTACATTTCATTTAACTGTTTCACTTTTCTTCAGATCTGGGAAACACAATTATACACCTCATCCAATATCACAATCGTATGCAACGGAAAAAGTAATTATCTTGATCCTATGAAACAAAGAACAAAATCAAGTTTTCTAAATTAATGAATTTGTTGATGACGATATGCAACATTATAGTATGCTTTGTGTATTCCAAACGAGTAAGCAAAGTATTCCATGCAACAGTGTAACTTACTTTAGATTTGAGAAACCCCAAAAGACATCTCATGGAATAATCACAAACGTACACAACCGCATATCCCCGAAAAAAAACCTTTATCCTATGAACCAAATAAACAATTTATGCAATTCAACTTAATGTTATCGATAAATACTACTAGCTTCGTATTCTTAACAAATTGAAAGGACTGATATCAGACGACGTCCAGAATTCGGTCAAATTGGCGTTACCAAAATAAGAAATGTTTCCTTTTTATTTAAGGGTTTGAATGTCTTATCCTGACATTGCAATAGAAAACCAAACCAAACTAAAATCATCAAATATTTCCTGAACATCTCATCATTTTGAGTAGCATGTTATATTGTCAGATATCAGCTGATTAAGGAGATAATTTGAACTATATACCGACATGTTCTTAATGGCCAACAGGTCCACATCTTCTACAGATAACATACTGATATTCGAACACTAGAATGGCGCCTTTTCACATAAATCTTTGTTGTGGTATCGCAATGACAGCAAGAGACATGGCTAGGTTACAATATCATACAAGAAATACATAACATCTTTACCGGATGGAACGGGGAGAGAAAGAGAGAAACACGAAAAAATAACCTAGTCCATAGACAAGAGAGAAAGAAGGAAGAGTGGCCATTTGGAAAAGCAAGCAGCACATACAAAACAGGAAAATCAGAACATGACCTTAGATTATTGCACTTAACCATTTAGCTTACTTTGGAAGAAACCCTATATAAGAAAACGTCTAGGGAATAAGGATAAATTATGGAACACAGACACAATGTTTTTTTCGTACAGGAAGTTATGACAAAATGTACATAAAGATACGGTTTATATAGCGGTATCGTGCATCCACTGTTTACTAGACAAGAGTACACCATCGCCATTCTCCGGTGTTATCTTGTCGATTTCTATAATATAACAATTAGTCTCTCAACATTTTATCCCATCATTTCGTACATTCAATCCTGAAGCTCCGATTTCAGTCGCACCGCTTCACACCTTCCTTCCTAGCATAAGAAAAAAGGTCGGGCAATCGGGGCAGAGGAGCTGTTGATGATTTGGGTATAGATCGAAACCGAGCGCCGCGCGGTTTCCCGTTTGTGTGCACAGTCTCGTGTATATGGAGGTCGAAGACACGACGACTGACACCTATCCGCCTTCCTCAGCCAGACAAAACTTTGAAGAAAAAGCTGTTGATGCTAGAAACGACGTTAAAAGCATTTATTGCCGCAAGGTACACTTGAAACGATTTCCATCCATGTACACCGTTGATTCATATTTCCCAACATTTACCTAACCAGCATCGGATTTTTAGCTTCCCTGCCTAATTTCGTTCCCTCGTTTTTTTTTCTTTGATTCCCCTCTCACTGGCGAACGCGAGCGAGAGGAGAACCCCGTGTCCATTACAAGGAAAGACGAAGATATATCATTCATCTATCACAATTAGGAGTCTGGAATGATTTCGTTACACCGCTGATCAAAGCTGACGAAATGAGAAGCGAAAAATGAAACCATCATTTTCTTTTTCTTCTTCTCATTTTCACCACAGCTTCCATTTTTTCTCTCCCTTCTTCATCTGGGATGGGGATGTATCTTGGGCGTTCTTAAAATGCATGGATATTGGTTACACGGCCATATAGATGTTGGAGAGTGAATCAAGCATGACTGATGGAAAGCCGGGGTATCATGACGAAAAAGCATTTTTGCATACGGAATCTTCAACATATCTGATTCATATTACACGTCAAACAACAAAAAGTGCATCGCTGACAAAGCAGCAACAGCAAATACGAGGAAAAGAGAGTGATGGGAATTTGTCTTTCGCTGATTAGTTTGTGTTACATGATTACGTTGAACTGTACTGAACCAATACATGATGTAATCCAGTTCCATGACTAATGTTTGAATAATAGTACAGATAGCATAGTCATCACAAGGAAATAGTAGAAATCAATATTCAAAATAGTTGCGGTTATAAATTCTAAAAACTTGAAAAAGGATGTTAAACAAACGATGCAAATATCCCTTTTCACGAAATTCAAATAAAGTGTCTAATCTTTTCAATTCACGGACTTTGCTTTGAACTATCGATTGGACAAGTTTCTACGAATGCACGTCATGCAGCAAACTGGACATATGGGCGTGGCAATCGGGCATGCCCCATAACTTAGTAACCTGAGGCGCCATTTTGGTTAGTTCCTACATCCTCGAATTTTATTCTTGTTTACTTCTAAGGAATAACAACAGTATGACCAAAAATCTAAGACTGGGTTGACAGACCCCTCTCAACACTACTTCGGCAAACTACACAAAGTGCACCCACTAAAACATTTCAAAGAATTTACGACTTTGAAACAAAATCGCTTAAATCGGTTGGTCACGTGTTAAGAATGGTGTCTGTCTCTTCTCCAATGAGACGCAGCCTTTGTTCGGCCACCACTTAGTGACGATTTGTGGCTTCTTGTCGTGGTTTTACCATCAATATTTTCTCGAAGGCAATCGGTGGTGGTCCCTTAGATGCCATCCATAAATATTGGAAGCAATCTCCAAACAGATTTGTTTCACTCTGACGTATACGGTAAATATCACGGGCAAACGGGTCACAAGAGCTATTGAAAAGCGGGGAGATGGATGAGGGGTGCGATATTTAGCTGCGTAAATTGTCACGGCTTTGTTTCTGTCCGTTTGTGTCTCTTTAATCGAAGCTCGATTGCGCAAAGGGAAACACCTGGGCGAAGAAATAAGAAAGGATATCTGAATGTTATGCTTCAACCAATGATGTTTCGGGAAATACTGGTGAAGAAAAAAAAAACGCAAACATTACTTCCATGAAGTTCCTTCATTTTCAAATGTCTACATATTTGTTGCATTTTAATGTAATTCCTTATCTCTCTATGAAAAAATATAAATAAAATCAATCTTAATTGTGCATATCAATTAATATCAATTTTGCCATCCCTCTGTCAAAACACAAGAAACGTATTGTTTTTTCTTGAAAAATCAAAACGAGAATAAAACGACTATACTTCGCGGTTTAATTGCTTGGACATTTCATTTTGATGGAAACATGTTGTCATATAAAACAAATAGTGGGAACAGCCCAAAAGTTAGTGAAGGAGGGGAAATAAAAAGAAAAGTGTTATGAATAGGACGCCACGCGGGGCGATGTCTGTTTATAAACAAATAGCAATAAGGGCGGGGTATCCCTATATATATTTTTCGTGGTGTGTGGATACAAATTCGTTCTCCCTCCATGATCCTGCATGTTTTGAATAGCAAGCAGAGATGAAAATCGTCAAAGTCATTATGACCGATTCTGACATTTCCCCCTTTTATTATTGTCAGAGCAATATCGTCATTTTATAGCCTAGATCCTTAAATTTTTGAGAACTATTAACTATAGAACAATATGTTTTCTGTCTAAACTTGATAAGATAGTTAGTGACTGGATTTTTTTCTCGAAAATAGCAAACATCTGCAGCAAAAAAAAGGACTTTGTATGGTCACTTAACGTTTTACCGGACGCCTCAAATATATGTACAGGGCTCTTACCAGTCAGGGAGTAGTGCTTTTGAAACACCAATATCATTCTCGCTTCGCTCTACTGCAATATGGGTACTAAGAGCTATCAAGAAAATCTCCTCCAGCACCAAAAATTATCAGGTATCTAGATTCATCCGGTTAGAAATAATCTCCTTGACCGAGGTAGAATCGAAACTGTGCTTTGACTTTGGTCAGGCTCGGTGTCGGTCGGTGTGTCTAAACATGGCGCCTAAAATATCCATGTGCGTGTGTACGAGCCATTCAGTCACATTACTTAACTAAAATCAAAGCCCGTCTACAGATGACTCTTGTTAATTGAGACCGTTATTACTTGAATATCATACAGGAATTCGCACTCCAAAACGTTAGTTTCAAGGTCAAAGGTTTTTTGTTGTTGTAACAGTAACTTGGTATTGGTAACATGAATATCTTTAAGTACACATCTATGGCTACATACACGAGAGAAGCTATTTCTCATTTTGATTCACATTGGATCAAATCAATGGTTCAACCTTTAAGCCGCCTATGACGATCGACTTTGTTGTAACAGACTCTCCTGCGCAGATGATTCGCGGCTTTCTGTCAGCGCGAACTAATTTCCTTAAAACGCTATTGACACGATACAAAAACATAGCGCTGACATGTTCCATGTGGACAAACTCGTCTAAGAGCCTGAGAAAATCCACTGAGCATATTGCTCATCCTATTGGAAGTCAACACTATAAAGCCTGTTTGCCGTCCTCACTAATCAGACGGTAATATAGCAGGCAAGCGGAGAGAAGAACAAAACAAAAAGTTTTTTTGAGATACGGGAAGATTCTTTGGTCCCGCGTATAAACATTCGCGTCTTGACAGGTGATGACGCCGCGTGTTTCACGGAAGAGAACTTAGCAACAGAAACTCGCTAGATCTCGGGATTGTCTGTTGTAAGTTCGCAAGCTGATCCTGTTTTCAATCGGCATAGTCGGTGACAGTGTTCCATATTGTTGGAGTACCTTATAAACAGCGCGAGACACCTCGACCAAAGAAAACAATCATCGTGAATTTCGTAGGAACATAATTGTTCGGTCCTGGCCATGATCCAATGCGATTTCGCTGCTCGTCTGAGGATTGTTATATTTTGCAGTGCCGACATTGCCCATACAGTAGATGTGTTTGATTCTCATCTCTACGCGCCAACGACATCAATAATTAATTCACAGATACATAAATACACACGACATTAAGCTTCAATAAACTACAAACTTCAACTTTTTATTTTAATCAACATGCTACTTTATGTTATTAATCTTGAATTTTGATTATATGATTTTAATTCAATACACCTTTTTCATCACACAGATTTTGGGCTTAGAACAGTAGAAGTTGTTACCACGGTTTCGAAATGTATTGTGTTGTTTTATGATGGTAAATGTCTAGTACCTCACTATAACGTACATTGTGCCATTACTGATAAGGATATTTAAGAATTTCTCTTTTGAAGACGCATTCTTATTTTCCTCAAATTCACTTTTAACTATCCCCTATATCACCAATAAACTTATTTTCAAATTATAAACCATATGACCATAATTTCCTATAACGCATCCTATAGAACAGTTGGAATGCAAGACCAAAATCTCGGCAGCGATGGACGTGAACGAATTTGACCTCGAGTTTAAGACGAGGGTAAAGTACTTCGGCACTGAATCCTTACCGATCATCCACACCAAGTCCAAGGTGACTCGGGTATCCTAGATGATGACAAGGGGTTCATAAATGAACACAATCTCTTGTATCACTAACAAGCTCATTACCCGGGCAATTATTGGTAGTAAGGGGTAGGTAAAGAGGAGTAGAGGGGTACGATGTGAGAGGTATTCCATTTTCTATACTCTCCCTGATACTACTTAAAAGCGAACATGGCGGGCGTTTCACAAAACTTGTCATCAGTGACAAATGGCATTTCTTGTTATATGCTACTGAAATCCTTGCTTTCAATTGGTTATCAGCAGACTTGTCACCTATTTTTGACATTTGTCATTGAAAAAAGGGCTTTTTGAAACGGGGTCCCAGGCGTTCTCTTTTTTTTTTTCTTTCAAGACTAAAGCTGTAGCTATCATCATTGTCACCCAAACATATTCTTTACATCTCAGATATTA
This sequence comes from Hemicentrotus pulcherrimus, assembly GCA_003118195.1. Taxonomy (NCBI): domain Eukaryota; kingdom Metazoa; phylum Echinodermata; class Echinoidea; order Camarodonta; family Strongylocentrotidae; genus Hemicentrotus; species Hemicentrotus pulcherrimus. Next base: position 174,613 of record BEXV01000457.1, on the reverse strand, counting down.
TTTATACCCTGTATTCCTACTTCCAAAACATAAAGGGTGCAGCGTAATTTGGGGAATCAACCACTTCTTGAGATCGAAACAGCTTGTCACGGCAAGTGGTGGTGATCATGATCCGAGTATGGATAATGACAGGCGATCTAATAGCCGGTCTCCTGAGCCATCAATGGATCAAATACTTCAAAGTGACTACAGTCAAAAGCCTTCAGAAAGAAATCACAGTATAATTATGTTTATGCAATCGGCCTACTGTTTCGATTCTAAAATGACATGGAAGTTAAGGGGTGTTTTTGCCCTGTAACATTTGGGGGCACCCCTAAAACCTCACCCTCGGAGTGTAACGAACTACCTCCATGGATGCTAAGCACTTGAGCACCGGGTATGCCGTTACCTCCCGCTCAACAAGTATACATCCTTTCCAAAAGTCTATCCAAACGCTAACACAATACCATCTCGTCATTAAGGGTTATTACCCTGTGCCATCATTGCTTCTGTCGGAGAACCTATATACGAAAAACTATCCCCCGAGTTTGTGCGTTTGTTTGTCCACCAGAGTAACTGGATACCACTGAGATTTGCACAACCGATTTCCGATAAGCACGACTCAAGAACTTAGACAGGGAGAGAGAGAGAGAGAGAGAGAAGAGACGGAAAGAGAGAGAAGAGAGGGAGAGAGAGAGAGAGAAGAGAGGGAAAGATAGTGAGAGAGAAGGGAAGAAAGAAAAAAATGACAGAGGAAGAGCAGGTGGAGGGCATGCAGGAAAAGAAGTGCAGTTGGTAACAGCCTGGTGACTGGCCCTTGGACTCTGAGTCTGCGCACCGTGTCCAAGGTGTGGTGTTTAGGCATGATAAGTTTACTATCTGCTTTCTTCGTAAGATGTTAAAACATCGGATCCCTCTTTTGATTGCCTTATATGAAATTCATCCGAGCGGGGGAGGGAGAGGGAGGGGGGGCTGGCCATTTGGCAGTTACCAGCGAAGTAGATAGTATTTATCGACAAATTCCGATTCCCATTCTTTACTCCCCCCAAAAAATATGCAAACAAAAATATTTGGTAATTTTGTAATCTACGTCAATCTCTCTAAAAAAAAAAAAACGAAAGGTGTCCGCGTCTAATCGTTTCATTGATTTAACATCAAAGTAAAAAATGTCTGCATGCCAGAATTTTTCTAGCATATAAGTGTTATTGTTCTAGAGACCTTTTTCCTCCATCCCTCTCTTTCACTCTCAAAATTGATATTGGCATATACATACCAAAGACCTTTCTGGCGAATCTTTGATCGATATTTGTGTTAACAAAATTGACACGTTTTGCTCTGTCTTGCTCCTCCCCTTCTTCCACTATCTCCTCGTTGTTTTCATTTCACTATTGCATTTTTTGTTGTTCAAGAAGTATATTCGCCCCCTCAACTTTTGCCGTTCATTCGGTAGCGGAACGGAAATGAAATTGGTCTCGAGGCGAAAGCCCGCTCTCTTTGTGTTTGTCCTGCAATCTACACGATGTACTCGGATTCCGTTCAACTAAGCAAACTCCACCCAGACTGACCCTCGTCCACCACGGCATCGCCCCAGGACCGCCCATATGTCGGTACCAATTACCACCTCGTTCTACAAACCCCCATCCCCCCAAACCTACAAGCTATTCCAATTAGTATCAATGGCGTCTCATTCGCGTAAACATCACCGCCTTCAGCGAAAAACAAGAAGAGGATGAGATTATATATTTTATATAATTATATAGGACTCTTCGTCAAAGCTAGCTGAGTCGCCCTGTCAACTCATTCAATTTCTCAAGTGGGCAGGGAATATAAAGAAAAGGGCAATCAAAAGTGATACATCCAATAATGTAACAAGATCAAACGCGAGCGACGGGCTATCAGAGCGTTTGTCATCGACATAAAAACCTAAGCAAATAGGGTATTTCACTAGGCGTATTAGGTATTATTCTCGCGGCATTTCTTTTTGGTAAACAGAAAATGTGTTGCTCTCGCTAAAATATTTCGCCTTTCTCTTTCCCCGTCTTTGCCTGCCTCTCTCTCTCTCTCCCCTACTCAAGCGCCCCACAGGTAAGTAAATTGAACCGACTCGCTTAACGAAAGACATGTTCTAGTTTGACAACAAAGAAAGAGAATATAACTACAAAGAATCATAACTACGGGGTGGGTATCGGTGTTGTGATGAGTGGGACTGGCAGCCGCAGGACTATAGGGGAGGCTGGCCGACTTCAGAGGAGCCCGACTGCTCCGCCACGATCTTGAGGGGGGTAAATACCTCTGATCCTACTGAAGTGACGATCTAACTGGATACAAGTGCCAGTGTACACACTGAGCGTTCCTCAAGGGAAAGGTGTGCAGTCATAGCACAGGACGACGCGACACCACTGTGTTTGCATCGGCATTCTAAACCTGTCATTGACATGTATGATCGAACCAACAAGGCGATTTAGCAACGCCTTTAGGCGCTTATTGGCACTGTCAGTTACAAGATATAAGATCTTTCTTTTTGTCGCATAGATCCCGAATAGTGACGTCATGTATACCTTGTGATCAGTCATAGCGAATGTTAAAGCAAAAAATAAAATCACTGTAGCACCATCATACAGCAAGATTATAATAATCGTTTACACGAAGTATATTCTAAACCTTTTGAAATACTGCTGACAATTCAACAATCACCCTTGTCACCAACCCATTCCTCTCTAGTATTACTCCGATTGCCTTTAATCACTTCGAACAAAAACATATCTAATTATGTACACCTTTCCTAAATATGAAGTCGGAAGTTATAATCTGTGAATCTATTTATGGCATGGGTCTATGGGTACATAATTATTGGTGAATCTTTACGTGATCCTTTGAATGAGTGCAAAAAGTTCCATATTATCTATTAATGACAAATTATGGAAATGTTTACGATGAATTAATCGTGAAAATAAATATTCAAAACGTGTATTTTACGCATGAAAGTCCTTCCTTTTAGTGAGCAAACTATGATACTCTCAAAATCGAAATTCTACTTTCATCGCTTATACACTAGGGTGAAGTGAATATTTATTTATTTTGCCTCGAAAAAGAGTAAGGTTTAGAAGTGAGTTTTCAAATCAATGCAAGATATATTTTAGGTCTACCAGGGGGAAAAAAAAAGAATTAATTCATCACAGAAGCATTCTTGATTCGGAAAACTCAAAATATTTGGGTCTGGTGCGCCAGACTAGTGAGGGATGTAAATCCACAAGCAAAGGCAGGTCACCCGGGGTCAAAGTCAACGATAACTCGCGATTGGTAACCGAAGCAATTTCCCCATTATCCACTTGTATCGAAAGTGAGCTTAATTCCTCCTCGGGGAATCCCCCGCTCCCCGAACCCGGCCCATTCTCCCCCTCCAAATCCTTCCCGCTTGCTACAATAACAGTTGAAAATCGACTTATGATGAATCACCAAAAAGGCCGAGATGGATTTGACAAGTGTATGTTTGCAGCCTGAAGTAGCGAGGTAAAATAGAAAGAGGTTGGAGAAAGCCATCACCTTCCCTCCTCTCTCTTTCATATCTTCTCCCGAACTTGAGGGAAATTACCTTAAACGCCTCTGTACAACCTTGAAATTGTTTGCCCATGGCCTTGAATGGGTGTCAAAAACGTGGAGATCAGTTACATAAATCTATTTGAACTAAGCACTTGGATGACACCAAATGTGGTGATGATGCAGAGACGGGATGACACCTGAGTTCCGTTATTAATGTAAATAGATCGCAAATCCTTTTTACGAAATCAATCACAAAGTTACAATTTGTATGTTTTTGTTAGGACTTACGATTGATATTGAACTCGAGATGAATTGCAACTGATTCGACCCAATCGCAACGCCTACAAAGCAAGATTCTGGCCATTGATTGGGTAACGTTTCGGGTCTCTCTTTAAAGGGTCTAAAAGTTCATGATTAGGATACAATGTTAAGTTGAACACTCTATGTACCTTTCCTTGATTTAATTAATATATATCAAAAATAAGTAATACAAACAAATATATGCAGTGATGTTACATTGAAAGCGATTTGACTGAAACATTTCATTATTCCCATCTTCCTCTGCATAACATAATTACTGGCTAACTTAATTATTTATCATGAATTCTGGAGGGTACACGAACAGAAGGAAAGATGGGCTGTCGTCACAGTCTCCTCTGACAAACGATGCTCACGGATCAAAGATCATGGAATATTGCTCGAAAAGAGAGGTGTGTCATGGATTGTAGATGGTTAACAGGCAAGAAGCGTGATTTTTCTAGAACAAAAGGCTATGAAATCAAGAAAAAGGTGTTGAATCAAGCAAGAGGATCACCTGATTGAAAGGGTTAATTTGAAAATATATATTTTAATTCATGGATTTGTACTAATAATTTGATTGTCGTATCACAATATTTTCTAAGAGATGATGTAGAATTTATGAGGTGAGAAAGGAACAGAGGGGTAAAGGATCTACCGATGGTGTGAACGAGATATACATGACACTGCGGGTAGGCGGAGAAAATTGACAACGAACAAAAAAGGATATCCCATGAGTGCTCATCAGAGAGCTACCAAAGAAAAAGTTGCCTAAATAATGGCTAAATAAAAAGAAGGGAGTCAGTGATATAGAATGAAGTCAGGGGAGAGAGGAAGGGAGAAAGGAAGGGAGAAAGGGCACGAAGGGATTTAGAAAAGTATAGGGGATAAAAATGTAATATATAGACCAACATGCCCGGCGGCCGTATATCATTAGAGGCAAGAGGGCTGGATTTATGCTAGTAGCACGTAATACCCATATAGCTGGCGGCTGCCAAAGTTTAGCAATTACTATTAGCCCAATTCATCCGTTTCTTTAATGGCCCTCGACCGTGATCCAGCCAAATATTGACATGCGATCATCATTCATAAAGCTTTGGGGTCAGTTAGGAAGGAAGGAAGAAGAAAGAAAACAGAAAGGGTTGTACCGCTTGGCTATCTAAACAGCTAAAGTTGCCAATGATCTCATTAAGTTTCACGAACTTGTGATGTAGAGTTATTTCTAATATTTTCTACCACCCCCTACCCCTCCCCCACTATTTCAAAATATTACAATTATGTAAACCGTTTTAACTTTCAACAAACCATTATCATGTCCCATCACAATTTATACGACTTCTTATGGTTGTTTACCTACATTTAAAACACTTTCGACGCTTAAATTCAACTTTCAAGCAGACATTGTTCGAGGGGCCTGTCAAAAATACAACAGTAAAGCTATTATCTTTATCAAATCTCTTTGCCCCAAATCATCTGAATTTCGATTGTCTGAAAACAATTTTTCACGTATTACCCCGATACAAATCATTATGAACAGGGTGATTTGAGGTGCACACTCCACTATTTTTACATTTCTACTTGAGGGCGTCTTGGGGGCCTTTTATGAATGAAAGAGAAGTGCTATTCTGTTTTAGTATTTACTGGACCCGCTAAGTCCTTGAACAATTACCTGACCAACTAAACGTTTACATTTACATAAACATATAATCATATATATTACAAATTTACATATACACAAGTTACAGTATCCCCCGACCCCCGCCCTCTACGCTATAGAATAAAAACTAAAGGTAAGTAAACAGCTAACAGCAGCACTATAACAATATTCAAAAGTCCTTATTTGGCTCTCTGTTAAACAGACCTCCGGGGCGTTAAAAGGAAAGATGTGAAGATCAGGTTGTTGATTCACGTTTAGAAAGATAAGGGTTTGTAAAAACCAAAATGATAAGGCTATGAAATGCTTACACGTCCCTTTTATTGAGTAAAAGAAAAGAAAAAAATCATATGAAACCGATATATCTCTGTCGCAGAAATATTGCCCATGTGCAATGTCTTTGTTTCTTCCAAGTCAACTCCAATATTTTCCTTTCCTAAGCCGCGACACATGTGGAAGGCATTAAGCCACGGGGGTGCTCGATGCGTTAATCCCATCCCGCTCCTGAACAGACCTGGTTTCGACACGGGGTTTTACCCCTCTCGACAGGGGCGGGCGGCCTGATTAAAGCGGACTGATCCCCGCCAAATTGTCGGCTCACCTGGCCAGTCGATTGACGTACACGTCACACGATTGCCAGGGTATGGGTGACTAGATTGAAGTGAGGAGGGGTGGAGAGGGTGGGAGTCGGGTATATGGTGCGTGGTAAGAAAGGAAGGGGTGTGGGTGAGAGAGGGGGGGGGGGGG
>BEXV01000457.1:143937-162469 GCA_003118195.1 Hemicentrotus pulcherrimus | reverse complement strand
GGGGGGGGGGGGTCCATTCCAGTCACATCTTCATACAATGGACGTTTAATTATGTGTTTTTTATGAAGCTGTCTATTACAGAAAATACGCGGATACACACCAAGTTTGTTTAGTGTGGCAATTACATGAAACATTTCTCGACATAATTATCCTATATAACAAGTGTATTATTTACACACTTGATATGATTGTAATATAGTGCAGAATTAATGAAGTATTCCTCGTCCGCTACTTGCAAAATAACACGTGGGGAAAGTTTTTCAGCTTCTTTTTAAATGAAAAGTTAGGCAAATGCGATTAAAATCATAGCTGTGCATCTTGTTTATCTAACGATGAACATAGCGTGCAAATGGATGACTTCTTGTCGAAAGGAAAGGAAAGGAAAGAAAAGAAAAGGAGAGCAAGGCAACTACTGTTTGCCGAGACCAAAGAACAGGGAAAAGAAAGAAAATCAGATCACCAAAACAACTTCTGTCTTGTAAAAAGAGACACCATTGTGAGAATTTGTTTCGTTTCGACGATAAAACTTTTCTATCAGGTAAGAAGAAAAAAGAGAGAGGGGTCCAGGAAAACAGAAAATTATTTAATTAAAAGTCTGTCACCCAACACATGAGAGATAAAAGAGGAACCTTGATTTCTCCCCGTCCTGGCGCCGTGTGTATAACCTCCAAGCCAGGCAACAAAAACCTTAGTGTCACCTTAGATTCGCGCATTATTAGAGAGTTGTGATTAAAATGCAAATGTTTCGCTCCGCGTCCCCATCTCCCCGCCAAATCTTGCCAACACAATTACACCACACCTCACCGCTCAGGGACGTTAGGCTCGCTCCCCAGTCTCATGCGCGGCCGAAGCGCAGCTGGCGACCTCGCGCGCCGATAGACAAGTCATTAACGCGCGCGGCTCGAATCGAAAGCGCAGCCTTGAACGAAGGCAAGGGAGGCGACTGCCACGCAACTCCAGATGATGGAGCATTGCTCGACATACAAGCCGCAGCAATTCCCGGCAAGAGTCCTGCAAATGTTCGCCTATCACAATCAAATCTTCTCAAACTGATACCCTCCCTCTTCCGCCATCTTATTAAAACTTATCCGGCATCCTGATTTGAGTTGCAAATTCGCTGAAACCTAAATGTGACAGGAGTTTATCGAGATATCATCTACCTTGGCGGATTAAAAGAAAAGCGCACTCGATCGAAGCTCGACATTTCGTTTTCATTTAATCTCGACGCGGTTACAAGATCGAGGTTACGCAATCAAATATCTCCAGTTAACGTTTGGTATCATAATACTATTGAAATGTAACGAACAGTTTCAAGGATTTCACAGAATTCTCAAAAATAACATTTCTAATATAGGACGATAACTATTTATCATATAATTTACCTAGCTAATATCAAAAGATGGAGTACATTTCGTCTGTATTTTGATCTGCTCTTCAGCCGATGGCTCATCTTCCTAACATCATTTTGCCTCCCAATCCTTCTGTCCTTTCTTCGCAAGTTCTTTTTTCGGTTTAACCCAAGATTACATTTCTTGTAGACCCCCCCCCCCCTTGCCATTTTCTTCTGATTCACCTGTTTTATGATCTCGTTATCTTCCATGTACATTTCAGTGATTTCCAGCAGCTTAAGGCTTTGACATTAGGTTATTTCATTCATATGATCATCTCTTTCTATTTTTGATGCTTATGTATTCCCCTCTTAATGTTCCTCATTCGAATTTCCAAAAAAAAATATAGTTTTTCTTTTCCATTCTTATGTATATTCCCCCAACCAATCCTTTATGTCATACATGTCTCATGTTATCCGTCTTTATGTTTTGACCTCTTTAACTTCTCCTCTACCATATAACTCAATTAAAAGAACCGACCTTGACAAGTGTCAATCATGTATAAGCTTCACATCAAATACCTTATCATTCGAAAATCTAAAATATCCGATCCTATATTGATATTTGTCAAATTGCTCGTGATCCTTCCAGAGTTCGCGAATCCAAAGCGGCAATAGGAAATATGTTTTTCAGTCCATCTTATCCGAATCTCTACGCGAGTTTTGTTACCTTGAAACTGCAATATTTAAAAGGAAGGTGGTGAGTTTTCCCTTGGTTAAGATACAAGTATACGGGGTGTACGATTTATCTCTGTATCTTATCACAGCTTGTTTACAGCTTGTTTACGACGGAGTACCGGGAGGAATGATGCAAGTGAGTCCAGAATCCACCCGAGATACAAGTTTCACAGATCCACACAAAATCCGAAGCGAAGAAATGCGTTGTCATTTACTGTAATATCACCCGAGCCGCCTGTGCACAGGGCAAAACTGCACAAGCACATATTTTCCAGGCTTATGTTATACCTATACTCTATTTTTATTTTCCTTCTAATTTCAAAATCCAAAGAGCAGGAAATAAAATCCTTATAAAGACATTACTGACATCCCCATCACAAGAAAGGAAAACATGCCCTTCACGACCACTGACAAATATACGTCTATTTAGCTTGAATATTAAAACATTAATTTCAGCAATAGTGTACCAACCCTCACCTTCCTCTACTGTCAAGTTATATGCCGGGTGTTATGCTAATGGTACAAAAAAAAAATTGTATTTTATCTTCACTTTCACTCCTTCCTCTTATTATTATCAATCTCATCTTATTCCTTCTCATTAATAACCATGCAGCTTTTCCTTCAACACACTACTCTCCTGTTCCATCTCTTGTTTTTGTTTCCATTTCTTCACTTCTCCCAACTGCAATTGCTATCAGTTAGATTTTCTATTCCTTTTTTTCCAATTATCTTTTTGCCAATCAAACATGCCAAAATGGCGTTCAAACACACACACACACAGTTTTTCAAGAATGTAAGACTACTTTCAAAGTGTGTGAAACTACTTTCAAAGTATGTGAAAGAAGAGTGCCATCAAGTATACAACACACTTTCCTTTCTCCCTATAGCTAACAATGTCAGTTATATTTTCTTTTAAACAGGAAGTACAGGAACACAAATTCCAACTCAATCAGCATCCCGAATATCCCGACACAATCAATTTATTCTATTTACTGAGGGAATAAATATGAAGTAATTGCCAGCAAATTCCATACATGCCCCACAGACGTTTCAAATATACCGAGACATTGATTCATCTTGATGCATTTTATTTTGTTTTAGCTGGGGTGTTTTCACATGTGACTGTTCCTGCATGCCTCAAATATGTGTAATGGGGGAAAATAAACATTGGTACATGTATATGTGCATGCAGATGCCAGAGCAGTATATTCCCTTGAGTTCCGACTTGAAACAAAATCTGAAATTCTTTCTTAAACATTAATGATAAACTGTCAATAATGGCCAATCAAGCAATCTTGCCACCGTTCCAAACAAGTGTGAGTGATATGCATAATTAGGCTCCCTATTATTTTATTCACAGATCGAGAGTGCAGGGTAGAAGAACAAGCAGATTTCAAGAGTGGTTACAAAATTATGTAGATATTCATAACAAGTTGTTTGTAGCAATATGTTTCCTATAATTGTTTAAATTGTTTTCTCTCTATGTGCAAGATGTTTGAAGATACTTGTTGAATTTGACGATGGATCATGGCGTACAGGTCAGTGGTTTGAAATTATGTAGATTTAAATACAAAGTTGTATGTAATCACATGGTTTCTTAAGCTGTTGGTAAGCAAACTATGCAGAAGTTTGAAGATACTGGTTGAATTCAAGAATGGCATACAGTCACTGCACCACTCCTTCTTTCAAATATAAATTCATTAATGTCATTTATTTTATTAATTTTTTGCATTGAGTTTTACATGTCTTCTTCTTATGCAATTTTTATATACATTATATTTTACTTGCAGTGTAAAAACATATACAATTCAGTCTGCAACTGCCAGTTTTGTTTTTAAAAAAAAATTGATTTAATTGAATTGAATAGTGTGGTCATGACTGAGGTCTCAAACTTTCATCTAGAAGGACCACCTTTTTGATAATAATGATATACTAGTTTTCTTTAAGCCTGTCTGTACTAGTTTGGCTAGGGGGGATTAGACCTCCCTGCAAGGTCACTGACAGGTGGTTATCTCATCAAATCAGCTCTCAATTAACATAAGAAAAAGAGGATCATGGGGGACCAACAGGCACCGATTAGGCATTGTATGCCGTATAGAGGGCGCAAGTAGCTATAAGTAGTGCAGTGGGGCTTAACATAGCTTTTTTTTACGAGGTTTACCTGTACTAAGCTTTAAATTGCATAAGGAAATATGCAAGTTTTTTCAATAGTGCTTCAAAGTATAAATGATAAAGAGCGATAACATCTCCACATATCTAGGGGGGAAAAAAGACTTGTGGCCCACTTGTGTTTGTTTTCCTCAGCGTCCTTAACCTCACATTGATCTGTAATAAACCCAAAGAGTAACAGAGCCCTATATCCTCATCCTCCTCCCCACCACCTACATCATCCTCCAGGGAAATTTGGCCAGGAGAGTATCAAAGATTCCATCTCCATCTCCCTCTCTCTCTCTCTTTCTTTCTCTCTCTCTCTTTCTCTCTCTCTCTCTCTCTCTCTCTCTCTCTCTCTTTCAAACAGGTCCTCATCATGCGTCCCCAATCATGTTGCGGCTGCGCCCCCAAAGAAAGAAGAGGAAGACAAGAGAAAATATTTGCAGGTGGACCTCTAGTCTTTGCCGGTGAAATTGTTGTTGCCACGGCAATTATGCTGCAGATGTAGGGGTAATCATCTCCTCACCGAGGAAATTGCGGGTATTTTGATGGAGGGGATTAAGGCTGTCGGAAACATGAGAGGAGCGGTGGGCAGACGAGGGGAACAAGCAAAATATTGGGCGTGTGGAGCGTCAACTATTGGTGCTACAGGACCGGGGCTTTTCACCTGGTTAATGGCGTGATAGGGGATGGGTCTCGACTCATTGAACAGGGTCCAATCCCTCTTTCCCGACTCCCAGCTCTGATCTTCTCTGCAGATGGCAGGCACTGGATGTTTCTAGTCTGCATCCTAAGACTGTGTTTTGAAAGACTTAAGTCAACAATGATCCCAAGGACTCTCAAGAAAGTCTACTCAAATGGAATTAAAATACACTATTGTACATGTATATCCCATAGACATCATGTTCAGACTAATGCAGGGCTCCCACTTAGCCAAGTTGGAGCCTCGAGTTGTGGCGAGCTGGCGCAAGCTTATGGCTAGCCGTTTTATAATCAAAGCATATTTCTTGATATCAAGAAATAATTTTATGTTGTAAAGCAATGGTAATTCTTGATATCAAGAATTGAATTCGTGATAAGAAGAATACGATTTTGTGATATCAAGAATTAAATTATTGATATCAAGAAATATGTTTTAATGATAAAACTCGGCTAAGTGGGAGCCCTGCTTTAGTTATACGATGCTGTAATGTTCGCACATTCTAATAGGTAATGAACAAGACTGTTGTAATTGACTTATGTTGATTTTCTAACATCTTTGTGATCATAATAGCCATTGAATGGCGGCTCTGCTCAGTGGTTAGTGCAGTGGTCTGGAAAAAAAAGAAGTCTGGGGTTCAATACCAAGTCAATAGACTGGTGTCCCTGACTATCAAATAATTCTCAATGACCAAGTCCATATAATATGACTTATGGAAAGTATGTACTTGGTTTCTTAGCAGTCAATTAATATATCTACTGCTAAAGCTCCAATGTATGGTTTCAACAAGACATTGTAAACAAAACACGTCTCTTGTATAGCTGTGAAACTCCATAAAAAGCAGAACCTTCTACTGCTGACATTGTCATCAAAATGACACCTTATATCAAACTTAAGAGTGCAAGCCTTTAAAGGGATCGTTTAACAATGTTAAATCTGAGATACACAGTCCTACATGTTACCAGTGTCTGTGATATAGTGTAATATTGAAGCCCTAAAAAAATCACGCTTCAAAATGATCAAGAAGTGCCTCAAAAAAGTTTAAATCTTTGAGTGACCGGATTTACCATACTCGTTTTCCCCTATAGTCTGTAGTGTTATGTAAACCGTTCGTCAAATGGTTTTCAAAATTTGTAATTCCAATCATTAATATCTTGATAATCAGACAGGCGATCGGCTTGTAAATGTCATGGAGTTCCTGACTGACCTAAAGGTTTATAATTATCATTGCAGCATGAGCTAAATCAAGGATTATTTCTAAAGGATCTAAGACAAAGTTACCAGATCCCTTTAATCAAATGTTACAGTCCTACTACACACAATTAGCTTAATGTCTCCATTTTATCAGGGACTTCTTCGTGACTTCACAAAACTACCTGTACCTCTACATCCTTTACATAAAACAGCATGATCGTGTCTGAAATCCTCAGACTACCAGTCCAGAAAAAGGATTGAAGATATCAATAACGCCCGAGTGATGTGTTGGTAATCACAACACAAATTTAGACAGCCCCCTCACTTGATCCCTTTGTTTTCAAAACGAAGCCTTGCCGAACTTTAAGACCTACCCATTCCTGTCGCTCACTCCCATCCCCTCGCGTTCCCTTTTTCTAAAGTATCCCCCATCCCCTCACGTTCCCTTTTTCTCCAGTATCCCCCATCCTGAAAAAAAAATGAATGTAAGACATATCTGGCCCCTCCCACTTTGACTCAACTTAAGAGATAACAAACTAATTTTCATTAGTTCACTCAAAACTTTGTATAATAATAAATAGATGAGCATAATAAAAATGAGCTATATTTGGGTAACATGATCATCAGCTTACAATATATGATAGCATTAAACTGTGCATTTTTTTTTTCATCATCAAGCAGAAGTTCTATGAATAATTATTGCCCCTTCCTATGCTTCATTCAGCAAATCCCTATCACACTTGCCTCCTTCCTCCTCCCCTTCCTCCTCCCTTTCCCCCTCCCCTTCCTCCCCATCCCGCCCTGCTGTCCCCCAGTGACGATTGAGGCATCATTAGCTACGAGTATTGTAACATCTGTTACAAATGGCCAGGGCTTGTTTGAGTAACCTCCCGCTTTCTCCCTGCCCCGCTTTCAACACCTGAGCACGGCCCGTCCCGGGATTTCACGGTGTGCGGTCCCACTATGCTGCAGCAGATCCTGCCCCCGCATTCCAAATGATGTCCCCCCTCCCCCACCCCCTCTTGCTCCTGCTAATTACTCAATTAATCTAAATTCATCTGCAGTACCAACTCTATGCTATTCTCCTCTTAATCTGTTGAAGGGGCATTCCAAGACAACAAACACATACCCATGCAAACATTATGCCAATTTAATCATTTATTTGTGTATTGTAGCATAATGAAAGGTAATTTAATTTTAATCACAACGTTTCACACAGAATATTTTTTTGATGAATTATAAAAAGCTAACACATTTTTTTGTTTCAAGCCACACAACTAACTGCCCCCATTATCAATTCCTCAACACAAATCAATCATCATGATTGTGAAATATGCTGCATTTCAGACTCCTTTGCAATCTTAAAGATTGTTTAAAATGTCAATAGAGTACAAGTGTCTTAAGATGTTCACATTTTCATGTTCGGCTTACATTTTGGCTTTGAAGAATTTTGTGTCTGTGTGAATTTTAACATTTGTTTGCATAAGTGGCCTAAATGTACATCTTGAAGATTGATTTTCATCATAGGGCACTTATTTTTATTTCCCCTTCAGGTTGTGTAATTTGTAAAATCACATATTTGATTTGATTATAAATTGATTTGTTCCATGTGGGTTGTCCAAGTACATCAACCTACAGTAGATTATCAATTATTGCTGATTATAATGAAAAAAGCTACAAAGATCAGGAAGACTAATTGTTCAAGACCATTTGATGTATCCCCATCTTGGGACTGAAGAAGCACTGAAAACATAATATTTGTTTTTTTTTCACAATAAGCTCTTTTTCCTAAAATTAAATGCTGGAGGAATAGGAGAAGCCCTACATTATACAAAAGAGCTTGTAATCTTCCATAGAATAATGATAATAGTTAGTAAACGTTTTTGTATAGTGCATATTACACATAGGCATAAATTGCATATCTCTATGCCTTTTACATAACAGAATACAGAAGGAGTGGAAATGGTGCACTGGGTTCATAATTGTGAGATTTTATGAAGTGCTAGAACAAGATACATCACCATAGTTGAATTAAAATTGCTTTACAAGGCAAGCGGCTAAAAATGTGCCAATTTGCCACTTTGGCCCTAGACGTGCAAAACTGCTCATTACAAGCTCAAACAGACAGCAATACCCATACAGGACACTTCTTCTCGATGGGACGGCATTTCCTCCCACGCCTCTATCCACCAATCACTGGAATGCGGCTAACAATGACCAAGCCTGCCGATTGGTTGAAAACCATTTTGGCAAAACAATGATTAGTTCATTCCTACCAGGTGAGCCAGGCTTCAGTCGGCCGATGGTTAGGACCCGTTTGATTCGCTCGGATAAAGAGGTCACCTCATCAAACTCTGTGATATTTATTTACCTATCTTGCGAATAAGAATAATGTCTTTTTGGCCCTGTCAAAACTCGGCTCAATGCACTATTGCTATTTGTCTTCGCTGGTAGAAAAATATTGAAGTTTTCTTACTGAGGGATTTGTTGTAAGAGTAGGAAAATCGGTTGTTTATTTTGAAAAGATAGAATCATCATTTAATGAATGTGGCATTGGGGCAATGTTTTATCTAAGGCAAGGAGACTGCTGTACAGCAATTAATGCTTATGTTATGAATGGCTGCTAAAGGCAAATAACTGAAATGCCAAATATTCAGCAAAGAATCTGAAGTGAACCAAGAACTGACTTTTGACATTACACATGATTATCAATGGATTTATTTAATAGATGAAAACAATAAGAAAACAGTTCAATGTTATCAAGTTCTTATACAATAAAAGCGAACACAAAAAAGGACCAGGAAAAAAATAGAGCATCATGTTCCGAATCCTTAGCCTAACTTGCAATGCAGACTTCACCTGGACTAACATGGTAAACACACATACAAATAATTCCTCACAGAACTTGCTTAGCAAATTCAAAGACAACAATATTGACAAATCTCTAATAAAGCTGTTTGAAAAGGTTCTTTCCTCCTTAAAGGCTCATTCACATTTATACCGCAGAAAACATTCTTCTGTTTTGCCCAAAATTTAAACAAATCCCAAGTGAGCATGATAAAAGTAGCTGCACGCAAAAAACGTCCTCTAGAGGCATACTCATTTATGTGTGTTGTGTAGAATGCAGAAATGAAAAGCACACTACATTTACTTTGCCCCAGCAAAAACAAGGCCTTAGTGGATTTTAAAAAAATTGAAACTAAAAGGTGAATTATGATTCACATCTTGGACAGGGTGTTATTTCCCCTTCGCAACGATTTCTTGTACTCGCAATCCGGTATTCATTACCAGAACCAAAGATTAGCTCTAAACATATCTGGGCCCTGTTTCATAAAAATGAAATCATGGCATTTGATTGGCTGAGAGCAAATTTGTCATAGATAGTTTATTTGCATTTCTTACTGATAGTGTTTTTTTATAAAACAGGGCCCAGATACCAGAACTGAACTTTCTCAGAGGGTTTGCAACAATGTTCCTATTAACCACTTTACATGCAGGTTGGTTTCGGTAAAGGGGAATATCCCTCGCCATTGATATGGACCAATACAGTTTGAAAGATCAGGGTCCTGTTTAAAAAAAACTCCTTATCAATAATAAATGCTTAATTTTTACGACAAATTTGCTCTCAGCCAATCAAATGGAATGATTTCAGTAGCTTATAATAGTTATGGTATCTTGTCATTAAACAGTTTTATGAATCAGGGCCCTGAATCAGAAGATTGACTTGAAAAAAAAATTATTAAAATTTTGTTTACATACCTTTAATCTCATGACATCCATGGGTTTCCCATCCCTGTTTGATAAAGATTTGTCCCACAGTAGGCCCTAGAAAAGTGAGGGTGGAAAAAATTCATGAAAACTCAACAACTTGCAGGAGATAGGCTTACTTCTAATCAGCGGGTCATTGCCTCCGGTCAGGCAGTCGCTTTACACGACCTTTCGTGAAAAGAAAACGGAAGATCAAGCAACCTTTCGTAGATTTGCTGTAGAGTTTTCACAAAGTGTCTGGTAATTTGGACCAGACAATTTGTAGATGAGAGGGGTTTATTTTACAAACACTACCCGCCAGATTTCGTGAAGGAGCATGTTTTCACCACCTGACCCGTCGCGATGACCCGGTGATTCAAAATAAGCCCAGAAGATGAAGCATTCTAAGAGTTCTTTAAAAAAATGAGATTTGCATTTTATGACAATTTAACCTAGTAATGCTAACTTCACACCGACGCCGCATTGATGGCGCATTAAATAGGCGAGCAAAGCGGCGGCAAAGCGTAACATAGCTTAATTAAAGCGTAAAGACCGTAATAGAGCGTGAGAAAGCTTTGAGCAATTCAGAACATTCGGCAAGAGCACCAAAAAAATTTTAACTGTTTAAAAATTTGAGGCAATCTGTCACGAATTGCGTAAAGCGGGAAGAGCGTATTAAAGCTTATCAAAGCTTCACAGAGCTTATCAAAGTTTTGCTCAAGGCGTAGGAAAGCTTAACAGAGTTTAAATTTTTGGCTCTCTTGCCGAATGTCCCAAATTGCTCAAAGCTTTCTCACGCTCTATTACGGTCTTTAAGCTTTAATTAAGCTTTGTTACGCTTTGCCGCCGCTTTGCTCGCCGATTTAATGCACCATCAATTCGGCGTCGGTGTGAACTTAGCATAACATATCTCAGGAGATTGTGAGATTTTTAAAAAAAATGACGTCGCATTGATCGCCGATTTAAAGCGCGGCATTCGGCGTCGGTGTGAACTAGGCATAAATGAAGCATAGGGTAGAAATAATCAAACTGAACTACACATTCATTTCAAAATTATGTCAATCAGCAAAAGTATTAGTGTAGAAGCCAAATCACAGAAAAGATTTAAATGATGAGGTCCTCTAGTTTAGATGATTGCACACTAAACTTGACCTGAAATGTTACTGTGGTGACCCCTGGATCTAGATGACCTTTTGTGTTGGGGTCAAATTTCAAACTTAAGTGATACATTATCACCCACTCACCTGCAAGAAGTCCTCTATTTTTGATGATTGCACACAAATCTTGGCCTGAAATGTTAGTATGGTGACCCCTGGATCTTGATGACCTTTTGTGCTGGGGTCAGAGTTCAATGTTCAAATGATAGATTATCACTCACCTGTAAGAAGTCCTCTAGTTTTGAAGATTGCACACTACCCTTGACCTGGAATGTTACTGTGGTGACCCCTGGATCTAGATGACCTTTTGTGCTGGGGTCAGAGTTCAGCCCTTTCTTTTCTAGCAGTTGGTATCCACTAGAAAATTTGAGAAATAATGGGAGAATGTGTGAAAACTTGATTTCATATAATCATATTACATCAATATATACATATATTTCTCTAACAAATAAATATTATATATATATTTCTCACCTTAGGATGGAGAAATATGCTCTTCCCTTAATAATTTGAAATGTTACTACTGTCATATTCATACAGAAAGACACCAGCAGTCCTGCCCATGGCTCATTGTGTGCACTGCTGAAGGTTAGTTTTTATATACCGGTATATGTAAAACATATGCCATCATTGTTATCAATTTTTGATGATGTGCATGTACAAACCAAGATGTCCTGCATATAAGTGTAGTCGGAAAACAGTTCAAACTTCAGAAAGTGATTTCCTTCAACTGGAAGTCTACTGTTGGTGCGCTATTAATTAATGCATTTCTTATGTAGTAGAAAGTCTAAATGCATTGTAGGAAACTGCCCTCTTTTACAGCTATGAAATATACTGTAATATGCACGATGCCAACTTTATTTACAAGTAACAAAATTGCCCACATCCTCCTTTATAACAGCAAAAGTGATTTTTGATTCAGTCATACATAATACTCCTTGCCCCCTGTTTCATAAAACTTGTTATCAATTGAACAAGTTACAATAACTGTTAAAAGCTACTAAAATCATGGCATTTGTTTGGCTGAGAGCAAATTTGTCAACTAAATTTAGCGTTTGTTATGAATAAAATGAAGTTTTATAAAACAGGGCCCCGGTGCTCGGATAGTTTTCAAAAAGCTGGACAAGGAACCAATATCTTTTATCTTTAGTTCTCAACATTCACAAGACCTAACTAGAATACATGTACGTACCTGATTTCTCCCTGAACGTCATATGCATGTAAGTCTAAGATGAGGTTCAAGTCTATCCTGCATATGGAATCAGATGTAAGAGGACAGAAAGAAATATTGTGAGAAATTGCATGGCTTTTCCTGGTCGGCCATTCTGTTTCAAATGCTGACGTCACTTTAGGATTATCTGCTCAAACACCGAATCATTGACAAGTTTTATATCTGTTGGTTCTTCCTACTGCATACTATGCAAAAAAACATGCAAGAATGTCTTTAATGAAAACATGATTATAACAGATTGGTAAATATCATTTATTCTATAATGAAAAGGATTAACATTTTTTCCTACTACATTGTAGCTACAACATTTTCTTCTCCCTGAAATGTTGAACCTTTGACTGTTTTTAAAAAGAGAGAATGAAACACGATGCAGGACCGTCACATATACTTTTGCCCAATCTTTTTCTTATTCAATATCAAATTATATCAATTTCATCAATATTTACCTGGCTCTTTGTGTTTCTTGTAACCTTGCTATGCTGTTTATATGCCTGGAATAGAATAGAAAACAAAACAATTGATCAAATGCAAAATAAACGCAATATCTTAATCAAAATTTATCTTAAAATACAAGTGATATTCATCGGTCCCATTTATGTATCAAACTGCGCAACATATAGTCTCTTCCAACTTGTGAAGAAGCAAGTTAGCTCACTCAATAGAACATCTGTCGAGCAAACGATCATGGGTTAAAATCCAACCCAGGCATGACTAAAGCCTTTGCTACATATGTGTGTGTGTGTGTGTGCGTGTGTGTGTGTGTGTGTGTGTGTGTATTGGGTTTTTACAGACGTGTATCAATCAGGTTTGATTATTTACGTCTGGGGACCGACCTTTAAACGTCACCATCCGAAAGACGTGACTCAGTTTCGAACCTGTGTCCTCAGCTGAATCAGTTTGTAACTTCCACTTTTTAGCTGGATTACAGGCGCACGCCACAACGCCTAGTGTGTTATCATGCCCCTCCCTAATAAGCCAGTTTGTAAATAGCTTCAGAACGCATGACCCCCAAATATCCACAGATCTTTTACACTATGGATACGTCCCACTTGTGCATTTTAGAATAATCACTGTCGATTGATGGAGGTGCTTCATGAATAACTTTTGTTTGCCCTCTTGAGAAGAATACTACCACCTGGTATCAGATAAATGTACTGTCGGTACATAAATGAATACTAATGACATAACTTTCATGAGCACGATACGAGTATTCGTATTTCACAAGGAAAAGAAGGATGACCCACACTTCTTACTAAATAATAGCAGAGAGATGGATCCAAGGGTTACAAATGATGCACTTCACCTTTTCCCCTCCCAGGCACAAGTGATGCCAAACGCTTTAATAAGACTGACCCCCAATATCAACTTCTTTCAGAATCGACGACACGCACATAGTTCATCATCAGCTAGGCTGTGGCTAACCAAATGAAAAACCTTACCTGATTGTGCTTCTAACTTCAGTCAGCTCTTGTGTTGACACAAGGTCTGTCTTGTTCAGGATGACCAAATCTGCTAGTGCAATTTGCCTGAAAGAGAGAGCAAAAGAAAGAATGGGAGTTAGTCGTCAAAAAGCTACAGTATATCAATTCTTCCAGTTCCTCATCTGAATATAACTTGATTTTAGATGCTGCTTGTAAGTGTCGGCTTGCATGGTGATGTAGATATACAGTAGGCTTGCGGGTGCACCATGTGAGAGGGATAGAGAGGGTTGAGGAGTCCTGAAAAGGACTCTGAATCCGTAATCTTTCTTGGGGGTGTGTACTCCTGAGAAGGACTGTTTGTTATCTTTCTTAGCTTATAGTTCTAAGGAGAACTATAGCGCTTGGAGAGGATGAGTGGCTCGACGTTTCGAACACCCCCAAGAAAAATTATCAAGTCAGAGGCCTTTTCAGGACTCCTTAACCCTCTCTCTCTCTCTCACATGGTGTACCCGCAAGCCTACTGTATAACTTGATTTTAGTGAACATGTTGGAACATACATTTGAATCACAGTATTGACTTACTCTCCAACTTACAGCAGGATAGTTTTTTTACGAGTGTATTTATAAAACACAGTACCAAAGCTTTCTTTAAACTCTAAAACGTATTCTTGCACTGCCTTAAAAAAAAAGGTATTATTTTTACATGTTGTTTTGGTTTCTTAGCCCTGTACATCTTGTGAATAATTTGTATTTATTCACTGTTAAATTGATTGTAACAGTTTCAAGCTTTTGACTTCCCTTGTTTATCCCTTCAAAAAAAATTTCTGTCCTTATTAAGTTTTATTTAATACCAATTTGAAGTGCATATCTTCATGGTTCATCTTCAGTTCTAGTTAATTTTTGTTCAAGGTCAACTTTTCTGATCATATTGTATTTTGTTATGTATTTTTTTTTTAAATATATGTAACAATGTAAACTATGTATGTATCAGTCTGTGGACTGTTTTACAAGGAGAGATTATCCATAAACCGATATGAATGACTTATAGAGGGAATGCAAAATCATAACTGCCTTGTATATCTTTGTAACTATTACTTGTTATATTCCACATACTAAGAATCTTGCTCTACGATTGGTCAAAAGTAAATCATGTGATGAAAGATAGTTCGCCCATTATTGATGGAAGAAGCAAAAAGTTTGTTACACTGTGTAGATAGGCTCCTATCTACACAGGGCAACACACTTTCACTAAAGATAGAAGTCCTATCTACACAGGGCAATGCACTTTCACTGAAGATAGAAGTCCTATCTACACAGGGTAACACACTTTAATTGTATACGCTGCGTGTTGCTCTCCTCTTTAAGCGCTTTTAGTGTCAGTACGCAAACTATATGGTCACGTCACACCTTCATGCACTGTACGTATCGTACACCGTTTGCTAGCTGTTAATTGATGACTTGTTGCTCTAAAATGACGAAAGAAGTGAAATGTTTCCAAAGTGAAATATAAAGCAAATAATCACCTTTTGGTTTCAGGCGATGGCAAACTATAACTTCCTCGGCGATCTGAATGTATACGCTATCTTTCCTCAGCTTCGCTTCAGTAAGATAGCTACATACAGATGGGCTCGGAAGTGATAGTTTGTCCCACCACCTTCACCAACGGTAGTTATTTGCTTACTATCTATTTTTTCATCACTAGCATCACTATAAAATGCATGTAATTGCAACAATAACAAATAGTTGTATTTTTAATCCTTCTTTGTATAATAATGCATTTTTTTCTTCTCACCTGACAGCCTCATTTAGGATTCCTTCTGGCTTTTCTTCTTTTATATGTTGCAGCCCAAACTTGGCATCTATTACTGTGATAATACCTGCAGAATGAGAAAAGTAATAATAAAGCATTGAATTTTGCTAAGAGTATTTAGCATGAGTACATGATAGTCAAAAGTTGAGTGATAATAGTATAAAGGCTCATAAAGTCACCATAACAGTGAACTTTAAATTTTAATAATAATGTGTTCCAATGTTGCAATTTCTCTGTCGAATCTTTAATAATAATAATAATACTCAGCTTTTATATAGCGCAAATTACAATTAAGTCTATAAGCGCTTCCAAACTTGGAGATTTTTAAGCCGGTTTTAGCTGTGCTGCCATTACGGCGCTCTAGCAGTTCAAGGAATTAAATCCTGCCAGGTATCTATTAAATCACCTGGGTTTAGTGTGGCAAATGTAGATCATTGGTGCTGCGGCGGGACTCAAACCGCGGAACTTGTGACGTAACCACTTGACCACAACACCTCTTCAGACTGGGTAGCTTTTTTATTCAGGTAAAATATGTAACGATCCAAAATATGAACTTTAATCCATCGCTCTGTACTTTTGCTGCAACACTTGAGCTTGCTACAAATGACATGACTTATAATAACTTTAAGGGACTATCACAAACGCAGCTTTTAATTAGCTTTCTTCTTCATCTGTGACTGTCTTTCATAACATTGAGGTTTATAGTCTTTCATCTCCTTATAATATAACCTGGATAAAGATGTGGTGCTTACCATCCAGATATATCTCACTTCCAAGCTCATCGTCTAGCCAGAATATAGAGGCAATGGGACCTAGTAAAAGAAAAGGAAAGTAATTAATGATCACAATCAAGTTTCTCTGTCTTCTCTCCTCAGATCACTTCACGACACAAATCTAATTCTCGCTACCACAATAACGGTATTTGGACATAGAGGGCAGCATGGGCCATGGGTGAATTTGGCAAAGGCACACCAAGTTGAGAATTGGAGAGTCGGATAGAGATCATAATATTTGAAACCAATAAACTATAATTAACAGATTATGATGGTGCCTACATAGATCTCATCAAATCATCTGGGGAGTTCATGAAACCTGAACAATAGTTTAGTGAAATAAGGAATTAGTTGACACTGCTGTACCTTCTCTACGGAAGTAATTAACGTTGTATAAACCGCCCTCGTGTATTAACCGCTCCCCCGATTATGACCTTTAAAAAAAAAAAATTAAAATTGATGAAGGCGGGATTTGATCTCTTGCGGACATATGTAGAGTGGGACCCGAAAATTTCCAAAAAATTTGAAATGGAGCCCCCGAAATGAAAAACTTAATTTTTTTGCCTGATCGACAGATGTTGCTTTTGGAAGATTATTTTCGTCTTCATTTCAACAATACAAGATAAAATTGTCGGTAAAATAAGTGGGAAATGTCCTGTACCATAGTGGTATAGTTATTGTACTGTTAGTATTCCTATATGTGTAAATTCGTGNAAAAAAAATTGATGAAGGCAGGATTTGATCTCTTGCGGACATATGTAGAGTGGGACCCGAAACCAGCGCCTTAGACCACTTGGCCATCCCGCACCGATGCCATAGCCTGCAGTTTCTTGTAATATATACATTGAAATGGATTGAAAATGGCGATTTCGCATGCTGGATGCTTCGCGGCAGGTCCGTTAAACGGTCCCTTCTTTTACTTTTGCAATGCATTGGCACGAACTTAAATCAAAATCTATCGACAGCAGCCAAAAAAATACACGGGGGCGGAGGGCGGATTCGCCCTGGAAACACCATAAACAGCCCCCGAAATAGGCTCAAAATCCGATTTCAGGGGCGACATCAAAAAAGTGAAATGATCTCAAATCGCCCCCGGAACGATTACGAGCAGCCGCGCGCTGTCTTCTAGCTTCGTATTCATTGTATGCATTTCTTGGTCCGGGCGCTGAATCTCTGTGTTAAATTGTATACACAAAAATTAGTCGCAAAAAAGATCGAACCATATTCCATACCTAACCTGGCTTACCATATCACACGCAAGTACGCCAAAACACATACATTTTTGCAGTTGCGAGATCAAGACGGAGTATAGGGATCGAGTTTATGGCGGTCGATTTGGTTTGGGTAGATCAAATTATCTGAACCTAGACCATGTACCGCGAAACTGCAATCAACTTCCATCACAAATTCACGATTCACGATCATTTCTTCAAAGTAAAGAAAATCAGACAAAATCACCGTGACTGACACGCATTGCCGCTGTGCAGTGTGTGTGAGTTGATCCAGGAAGCTCCAACACCGGCACTGCAAGCATCCGATGCCTGCGGCGCCGGTGATGGAGCTTCCTGGAGTAAAGTGTGTGAGTTGAGCGGAGCTGAGCTAGCTGAACTCGAGTCGAATAGATTTGACACTTTGAAATTGTTATCTGTTGGTTTGCATCATTATTGCCGCGATAGTTTTGTGAAAATATTTACGAAACTTGAGCTTAGAATTAGTAAAAGAATTACTAATGTCTACGTTTTTAGACGACTGTCTGATTTTCTTTTGAAAATTTTACTTTGAAAAATGATTATCGAAATTCATGGCCAGAAATAATCACAATCTAAGGATCTATTAATTATGTTACAGTTCTTACATCACATCAATGCATTAAAACTTAGTTATTGAACTAGAATAGAAAGGGGTTTCTTTTTTAATAGGCAATTATGAAGCAGCAAGCCCGAAACCTTAGCCTACTAAACAAATCTCAACAAACTGTAGAATCTAGGCCTATCCTTTTATGAATTAACATTAATGAAAAAGTAGCCCCAGAAAAAAGAGCCCCCAAAAGTTGAAAAGGTAGCCCCCGAAAATTTTCAAAAAATTTGAAATGGAGCCCCCGAAATGAAAAACTGATCGACAGATGTTGCTTTTGGAAGATTATTTTCGTCTTCATTTCAACAATGCAAGATAAAATTGTCGGTAAAATAAGTGGGAAATGTCCTGTACCATAGTGGTATAGTTATTGTACTGTTAGTATTCCTATATGTGTAAATTCGTGCTGGTTTTGACTTACTTTTTTTT
>BEXV01000457.1:122565-141692 GCA_003118195.1 Hemicentrotus pulcherrimus | reverse complement strand
CTACAAAGTGGAACAAATGGACTTTAAACGCTGATAAAGAGCATGATTGACAAGCACAAAAAGAAAATGACATTTAACTCATGTTGGGACAAGTATTTTCCTAACAGAACCGGATTCTTTATTTTTTAATAATTTTGTAATAATTATCCATGATATTTTTTGTAACCATAACTCTCAAAAACACTGCCAACAGGCATGATTTCCAGATTGAAAAAAATTGTATGACTCTGCATACATTTAAAAATTGGTTGGTATTGATATTTACCTGCTCATCAAACACGCTACGCAATTGTTGAATATTTTCTGACCAAGGAAACCAAATATATGTATATATGGAAGATGCCTATTGTTAGTTCAAAGGCTATAGAAATACAAAAATACATTTTTTTTTCTTGTATTTCCACTGATTTGAAGTGTAACTTTAATGGCATGAGATTTAAAAGCCATTCAACTTACTTGACCGAACAGCATAGACAACCATTACGTAACTCGAGCCACTCTTCATACAGCTCTCCTGATTGGCCAATTGACATAGACTGCTCCACTGCACTTCCTAAACAGGCGGGGGGAAAAACATCATACATGAATATGCATTTAAAGACTGTCAATACTACTGGGCCATAAGGGATTAGACCACACAGCAAGGTCACTGACAGGTGGCTATCTCATTAACTCAGCTCTCAACTAACATAAGAAAAAGAGGATCATGGGGGACCAACAGGCACTGATTGGGGAAGTTTTCTATATAGAGGGAGCAAGTAGCTACAAGTAGGACAGTGAGGCTTTAAGCATTAAACATCCATCACAAATATACATAGTAATATACATAATGTTTAGCTCAGTATTTGCTTAGCATTTTGAAAATACTAGAATGGTTCTTTTGTGGCCCTTTCATGTTTGTCCATACGTTGGCCCAACCCTTTCTTTCCTCTTTCACAAGTGCCAAAATTTATCATTCTCTTTGACTTTCACTCATCCATTTACAATGCATTCTTCTGGAGAAGAAAAAAACTTGGACATACAATTCAATATTTTTCAGTTCTGCTCCTTGAGCATTTGATTGTCAAGTGGATTTGGCGCCATACAAATCTTATGTATTATTATTATCATTATTAATATCTTTCATTACACTGGCTGTGCCAAATAAAACAAGTTTGAAGACAAAAGTTAGTGACTCTTTAATTCTGTCTCTCCCTTTGCTAACTTATATTTTAAATTGAAATTATCTGCATGAAACATGTACATGTAACTCCAATAAGGAACAGTATCAGATTGGATAACAGAAAAAGCTAAACAACACATTAAAACCATGAGAGACAAAGTCTACCTGCTCCAAACTCGTTCAGTATAACTGCAATCTTCTTCTCATGCTGCTCAGTCAGAATGTAATTCAAGAGAGTTGTCTTCCCAGCACCTGTGCAAAAAGAAAAATATACAGTATGAATACTGATGAGGCTACCCTGGGTAAACAAGATATTTCATCATAATTATTATTATTACAGTGTTCAATACCGGTACACATTATTTGTAAGTGCTTAAACTGTTAATTTCATACAATTCAATCTTACTTTTTTTTTAATTATCAAACATATTATACAGAACACCAACACCACACAACATGAAATTGAGAATTTGGACATCAATGGCATTATTTACAGAAAGTAGATATTTAAAGATTTATATGAAGCCGATATATTGTGCTACGAGTTTAGAGAAATGCTTACTGAGGGGTATACCTTTATGTATTTCACATATGTTTCATATACCTTGCTACCCACACTATTTTCTTTTTGTTCATATCCAAATCATTTTGGGTATCTCAAGTGGATCAGCATTTTAATATTCTGGGGGTCAGATATTCATAGAATAAGAAAATGCTTTACAAATTGTGGGTTATTAGTCTTGGGCAGATTGTGCCAGACATAGTCGCAAGATGCAAATTTACTGGAGATATCCAACTGCATTGTGAACAGCAACAGATAAATCCAAATAGTTGTTATGATTTAATGGAGGTCTTCCTTTATGATACACTATGCCTAATCAACACCAATGTGGATTAAAAGATCCGGGCAAAAATGCCACTTAAAGGGGGGCTCTGTACACTAATTGGCTGGCACTCCTGGGCCGGTATTTCATTCAATACTTAGCATAAGTAAAAAAATTACTAAGTAAATGGCTAAGCTAAAACATTTACTTATCTCGTATTCAAAATTTCAATTTTAGACATACTTACGTAAGACAAAATCTAAGTCAAATACTTACTGATAAGCATTGTGACGTCACACGGTCAATCAAAAGTAATGCGCAATTAATGCGTTGCCAATCATTTGCCTGCCAATCAAGGCCTCCTGATAATTGACTTACGTCTAGAGGGGAGCTGTCTTAAATTTAGGGTAAAATACTTAGCCAAAAGTCTGAATTAAATCCCCAAATTGGCTAAGTATTTCATCTAAGCCAAATACTAAGTAAAAAGCTTAAATTTTGTACTTAAATATTGAATTGAATACGGGCCCTAGTCTTAATAAAGTAAGGAATAAATTTCAAGGCTTGTTGAGATGATGTGAATGTAGCCCTCTGCTTAAAGGCCCTACCTACCTAAGAACCCTGTGATGATGGTGACCGGAATCTTGCATGCTGGCTCATCATTGACCTCTGGCCTTACTGGTACTGGAATCAGGTCTGGACACTCGTCATCGGAGCTGACGTCAGACATGGTCACTGATTATCTGGAAAGAAGAGTTCAGTACAAAACCAAACAATTCAAATGATAATGATAATATAATATTAAAAGGGTATTCTTTATACATGTATATGTTTCAGTTTAATTTAGCAGCATTACTATACTAGTATACTTTGTTTACAATAACAAATTTAAGACATCCTCTATTGATTTTCAAAACTCACATTTTTCAAAACTCACCAAAATTCACTAAAAACTGGCACAATAATCCAAATGAGGACACCTACATGAAATAGCAATAAATACATTAACACAATTAATTCAAGTCACCTACGTTGGAAAAAGTACATAGAGAATTTAAATTGGAAATCTACCGTCAAACTTGGCGATGAGCTGCTTCATATTCATTGTGTACATTACTTGCCAACTTGGTCACGGCGCTTGAATCTCCTAGACAAAAATTGCTACTCACACCAGCTTTGCCTTAGCCCGGGATTATCGGAATATTCAGATGATTGACATGACCTAACCTGTGCGCATGTGAGTATAGTTCTACGACTCCACAACCGGAAGTTGACGGTCACTTCATTCTTCAAAATGGCACGCCACAGGATTCAAAAGGGTACAATGACTTTCCTGCTTGCCATTTTCTTTTTGAGAAAGAATCATTGTCGGAGACAGAATAGCATAAACAACAGTAACTAACTATGTTTCTATGTAACTATGTTTCTTTAAAATAAACGGTTTAACAATTAACAATTAAATTTAAATGTTTGATTTGGGGAGCTAGCCGGCTGAGAGTTTGCCAGCGATTACCAACGCACCTTCGGAACTCCGCAGCGCGCACTTTTTAGCGGAACTCGAAAGGTTCGAGGTGGGAAGGTGGCGGGCTAGCTTTTTGCCAAAACAACGCTAGATCGTCTACTGGCAAATTGAAAATAATTTCGATCGAGAACATTGTCGGTTTCTTAACTTTTCAGTGAGATAATTCTGAATTCTAATTGAGACTATATAATAAATTAAATCAACAAAGAAAGCTCGGTAGATCTTATATAACTATACAAGAGCTTCTTTATTTCTTCATTTGACATTTGTTTTTCGAGCCATTTTTGTGTGCGCTAGTCAAAGCAAACCATGTTTACCAAACTTTCAACACGCAAGGAACGGGGAACACTCGCGGACCTCGTATCAAATTCGCTGCAAAAATAAATTCAAGGGTGATTTTGAAGCAGTAAAGAAAATTAGCGCTGCGATGCGCAGAAATATGCTTGAAAGAAACTTTAAAAATCATACCTGAATTTTCAGAAATCGTATTTGTATTACCGTACCTAGTTGTTAGTTGTTTATAACTCAGATTTTATGAAAATTTTGTCAGAAAAAAATGTCATTTTTTTTCTGTTTGGTGGTCATTTCTTGGCTAATTTTTAAAAAATTGCACCAGTAATGGATGTGTGTGTGTGTATTTGGGTTTTTACAGACGTGTATCAATCAATGCCTAATGCTTCTCTTCTTGTACTTGCATGGAATTTCTACTTAGATTAAACATAGGATGGTTAGGGGCAAGACCGGATAACATTATAAAAAAGATATATCCTTCCACCCTCCCATATCCAAGTTTGGGGCTGATTATTGCCGCCCCACCGCAGCAAGGCAATTCAGATTTTCGTACGCGCACGAAGCACCCTCTAGTGCCCCATGAATGTGCCTAGTCTAGACGGTAGACCTAAGTGACCACTCCAGCAAAGCATAGATAGTCAATGCTTATGCGTATTGACCTCTAGCACTGCATACATGCTGTGAGGCAGGTATTATTATACCCATACACAAATACATGTACACACACCACACAATATCGCATAATAGACTCTACACAATCATGTCGATGCAGCTGTAAGCAAAGTTTGACACTAGACTTACAATTTGAAATGTTAAATTATTCTTTTTCACATCAGTAAGTTTTTTTAAAAAAAATGTATTTTACTGCTATTTAGGTGTCATCAATTGTCACTAAAGTACCGATTTTGAGTGAAATCAGTTGAGTTTTGTACAGTGGTGTTTGAAATGTTGAGAGTCAAAAGCACAGCTTTTACTACACAGCCTGGATAAATAGTGATGCTCCTAGTCTAGATCTACGTTAGACCGAATTTTTCTGTCTCTTTCGTTCGTTAGCCTCTTATTGGGGTAGGGTCGGCTCTCTCTTTAGAGACCGAAACAGACCATACCGCAAAGTGTGCAGGTTAGGTGTGCAAATCNACAGCACTAATAATAATAATATAATATTAAAAGGGTATTTTTTTTACATGTATATGTTTCAGTTTAATTTAGCAGCATTACTATACTAGTATACTTTGTGTACAATAACAAATTCAAGACATCCTTTATCGATTCTCAAAACTCACCAGAATTCACTAAAAACTGGCACTATAATCCAATTGAGGACACCTACCGGTACATTAAATAGCATAAATACATTAATACAATCAATACAAGTCACCTTTGTTGGAAAAAGTAAATAGAAAATTTAAATTGGAAATCTACCGTCAAACTTGGCGAAGAGCTGCTTCATATTCATTATGTACATTACTTGCCAACTTGGTCACGGCACTTGACTCTCTGTGACAAAAATTGCAACTCGACCAAAAGAAAAATGGGCCACAAAAAAATGGGTTCATATCGTAAGCAAGAAAAAAAAGTCTGCTTTTTCTGTTGCACAACAATTTGGGCAGATACATTGTGTGACTAATACAGTTTTCACACCTGGGTCAGATAACCTGGGCTATCCTTAGCCCGGGCTAAGAAATTTGTTTCACACCTGGTAGATTAACCCCGGGTTAACAGCTAGCCCAGGCTTTAAAACGTTCATTTTCACACCTGCTTTGCCTTAGCCCAGAAGTTGACAGTCACTTCATTCTTCAAAATGGCACGCCACAGGATTCAAAAAGATACAATGGCTTTCCTGCTTGCCATTTTCTTTTTTTTCTTTTTGAGAAAGGATCATCGTCGGAGATCGAATAACATCTAGACTAACTACGTTTCTACAGTTTAAAAATTATTTCTAGGCCTAGGCTAGGAAGTAGGGTCTAGGACCTCTTTTCCTAATGTATTTTTAGCTCTTATTGGTTGATATACAACATAGATCTATCGACCAATAGTTTCTACTGGTGAATTTTTTTTATCATACTAGTAATCATACACCCAATTTTCCACAATACGAAAAGGGGTTACACATAAATCAATACGTGGGACGCGTGTAAAATAATCATGCACAAAAATACTTGAAATCACACTATTGGACAATGTTCATATGAATAAAACAATTCAAAATATCAACATACCTTAGTTTAGTTGTACAGCTCTCAAATGTATGATTTTAGGGGAATGAATTTGTAAATATCTCGAATTTTCTACGGCAGATCGAGCACTTTTTCTCTGAGCAATAATAAATGAACTTAGAGGACAGAAAAGGAAATATCCGGGTGCGATTGTAACTATGGTATCTTCAAAGAGTGCCTTTTATTCATGCTATTTTGAAAAGAGAAAAAAAACTCCCAGCCTCCCAATGGTAACTATGGCTAACAAGCAGCTTTTAATTAAAAAAATCTTGATATTGCATGTTACGATCTTCAAAGCAGAATGAATACCGAATGTTTTGAGAATAATAAAGACGAACTGCTGCAGGGATGACGAGCTCTATATAGTTTAAAGACCCTATCCCCGATGACAATTAATACAAATTTATATCAATGGAAAGCTGAATCACACAGTTATAAAGGATTTAAAAAAAATATAAATCCATTCTAGTATTGCACAGAAGCAAATGAAATTAAAAACCTCATTTCCTGCATCCCTCCAGATTACGGTGAACTAGGGTAAAAAGCAAACGGTGACGATCGTGGAAGGACGGTCGGCGATGGCTTAATTAAAAAAAAGTAAATATATGAATATGAATACTCAATCCACATAAAATGATGTCATAATTAGTTTTTAGGTCGACAACCGATTTTCAAAGCTTCATATCTTGAGTTTGCAGTTAGGAGTATTACCCCTCTGACAGAAACCGAAATGTACATTATTGCAAAATATGGCTTTGAATTATATTTATCTTACAAGGCAGCCGGGCAATGCAGTAATCTCGAATCACCGTTGTCCTGGAGTGTCTTGTAATGAAAGGCCACCTTACAGTTACTATAGCCGTTTAAATTTCGAATCTTGTCTCATAATTCGCCTTTAGTTCGTTTATAATGAGTGTTGGTTTTAACTGAAGGATGGACTATTGTAGGTCGATTACATATTTTAGAGTTGTATTTTGTGACAAGTAAAGATGGAGAAAAATCTATACAAATTTTGTTCAAGATTCAAGTTTTATTGTCCATAATGATACAGAAATCTGTCCACAATTGGTGTTACAATATAAAGATATAGGCCAAACATGATACTGAGAGCCAAAGTGTGTTGACTTATTGTTGAACAAGATTTTAGTCAATTCACTTTATAGACAGGTGGTCACTAAATCAGGTTTGACTGTACAATCACATGGCCAATATGCCCGTTCTATTTTTTTTAATTTTTTATATATACATTCTAGGAATAATGTTTGGTATAAAATCCAATGCAGGGTTGGAAATTCGAGCGTGTGGAAACTTTTTTTTTTAGATGGTAATAGCGATTTTGTATTTTATTAATTGATTTTATATCCGCCATTCTGTTATACTGTTGCATTTTGTTTAATTTGTATTGCGTCTTATTTTGAATTATAGGCCTATAATCTTGTAGGCTTATATGATTTTTGTTTAATGAATGCACGGACTTGCAAAAGAACAGCCGTTGGCTGAAACAATCCGTGTTGCCATAAAATAAAATGAAATGAAAAGAAATTATTTTAAGCGAAATCTGCATTCACTGCATACGGTGACCATTGACAAAATGGCCCTCGAGAATCCAGAATGAAACTTATTGTTTTGTCAATCCTGCGTTTCCATACACACAACAAATCTGCCTATGCCTTCCTCTCACTTTATTCTGCTGCTCTTTCTTGTTTTCTCTCCGTCACGGTCCCTCCCCCACCTTCACTACTCTGAATTCTGATATTGAGAGCTGGACAAAAGTTTGCTGTAATGGTTATTTTCCACACACAAAGTTATAGAAATCAAATTCCGATATACAGAGAGAGAGAAAAAAAAACCCTACTATAATCATTACAATTGAAACAAATTAACGGGATAACAAACATTATGGCTATTTATCTATTCAATATTTGGTATAAAATATTGGACGGACCCAAGGTCAAGGGGACTGAAAGGATTACCTCCAGAGAGAGAGAAAAAAAAATGAGTTTCAAAAAAAATATTGGGGGGTTTGGATATCCACTCGAAGAAAAAAAAAAAGGACTTGTAGCTTGTCTCAAAAATTAGCTATGACGTGTATGTTACTGTTGTGGTTGATGTTTATGTTAATAGACGACCCAAGTGAATGTATATAATACATCTAATTTTAATCCCTTTTCATCATAAACCATTAATCTCCCCACAGTTTTAGTTGTTGTAAAAAAATATTATTTCTTTCTGCAAAATATAATTTTAGTGCTCAAATCTGTGAAAAGCTTGTTATTCACTGCATGATATGTCAATATTTTTTGTAATTTATAAAGAGCAGAGGTAAAAGAAAAGCAAAATGAAGTAAGATTTATTTTGACCAGCCGTAAATAAAGGCCACCCTCCTATATTGGTCCTCATTTCTTTGTAGGTTTTTCACCCAAGAAAATATAATAACGTAAATGCACTTTCATAAATTATGAAAAATACCCAGATTGGACTGAACTATAGTGTCATTTAACGTAGATGGCGCTTTAACTGAAAACAAAACCGTATTATTTGCGATATTGCTTCCGCATTGCAAGTGAACGCCTCACTTTGTCTCATTTGTTTCACCAAATGTGCTAGTTTTCCTCTTCAGTTCCTATGTAGACGAAGTGAGTATAATATTTTATACTGCTTCAAGCAGTACATTATTATATAAGAAGTGAAATGTATAATCTTAGACTAAATTGCGAGTAGACAGATGTTGAAGTTGACAATGACATGTCATTGTTGTGGCGGCGCGTGCTAGGCCGCAGCCAGGCGTTCACCGTGCGGTGAACTCTGGCGTGGCTCTCGCTCTCCGTGGCTTGGCGGTAAAACAAAGGCGTTAACCTCTCTGCTAGCTGCTCTAACTAGTTAGACGCCTACTCTAGACCAAAAATTTCTGTCTGTTTCGTTCGTTAGCCTCTTATTTGGGTAGGATCGGCTCCTCTCTTTAGAGACAGAACACTACCATAAGAGTAAGTGTTCACGAATCGGTGTAACATTTCTTTTAATCTTTACACCAAACTTTTTTGCCAAACTAATTATAGGGTGTCTGATCACGCACCCGATGTTGTGTGCTAAAATTCTTCCCAATGAGTTTGCACGCATCCCTATGCAGTCTACATGCATTGCGTGACCCTGCAAAAAAAGTCAAGTTTTTTTTTTCAAATTGAGATTCAAACCTTTATCTGTTGTGATCCTGAAGGTGATACTCAATAAATGAGGTGTCATATGAAAGAGCAGGTGAATTCCAATATTTCCAAAGGGGCGTCATTTCGGAATTCTAAAAATATCTTGGTCAAAACAGCTATTTAAACATTGTATCCTGGCTAACTCTGAGATTTGCCACTTTTGAGATATGACGCCCCAATGGATGAGTAGTCCCAGTCCTAATGAACATATCCATGCGCTTATTTTGTCGCTAGCCCCCAGGGATCACACCAGATTGCAGTTTGAAAATACCCTTCCCCACATTTTTCGGATCAGCTAATTAAGGAGGCGTGCGCTCCGCTCAGTCCAAACCATGGTTACATCGCGTAACATCACCGCATGCGAACGATACAGTGAATGAAAGTATGGGTAGCCGTTCGTACAAAAAACCCGGAAGTGAATACACGTTATAGTCAATGGCAATATCGCGTGGACAACGTGCACGCTGTCTCCGCGATATTGCCATTGACTATAAAGTGTATTCACTTCCGGGTTCGATCGTACGAGCGGCAACTCATACATGTCAATGCGGAGAGAGCGTGGCTCAAGCTGCAAGTTGCGCACAGCATGCGTACGCTATGCATACGCTTGCATATTGCGCGATACAGCTGTTTGGCTAAATTTAGCAAAACAACATAACTCTGCGTGTACATCTTTTTCGTCGATTCAGACCAAATCGATATGAATATTCCAGCTTTTTGGAGGGGCTGTATCTTTTGATAGAAACATCGATGAGACTTGAAATTTGAAATGTACTATTATGATTACATTTTTTATTTAAATATCAAACCTAAATGGTGAAAAACGATCCCAAATTGAAAATTGAAAAATCGTTCAGACACCCTACTAATTAGGCTAGGCCTAAATCTAGATAGATCTAGACTCTAGACTCTAGGCCTAGACTAATGCCTAATTTTGATATTTTACCAGATGCATAGCCTAGAGTCTAGACTAGATCTAGAGAGATCTATCCGATTTTATTTTATATTGTAAATTAGGCCTAGGCTATAATACATCGGTTCCACTTACCAACTTGACTGAATAAATCTGTTTAATGGTCCATGTTACATGTTGAATGTTTAGGAAATTATGGGTCAAAATCGACATCCATGTTGTAAATCTTGCAAGACGTATTTTAACTCTCGCTGCGCATGGCGTCATCTAAATCTCATCCCTTCTAGTCTACGCCGAAGGCAAAATTATTATTGAAGTAAAACTCTACTCACCGATAGCTGCACTATGTCCAGAGTCCTATGTCAGATGCGATGCTGTGATGCTCCGATGATGTAAATGTATAATTCTGTTCTCTACTCTGTTTCTGGGTTCTGCGACCTGCACGACCATGCAAAGCAACCCGACGTACGCACATGCGTGCGGCCCATATACCCGTAATTTCTCACATTATGAAAGAAAAACTGTGATAACGTCATTACTAACTCCTAGCTCGTGCACAGTGGGTTATGAACTCACTTAAGTTTGAAACAGCTCGAGTGGCTCCGCCAATCTCATTAGCTGAGAGAAAGAGAAAGCGGGTGATAGATTGTGATCTCAGTGCACAGCGTTCAATGCAGAAAGTTCTATGTGTACAGGCAGCTACATTCAATTTACAGTCAACTACATTCAATTTACAGTCGTTGTTAATTTTGTACACTCTCTTCTAGGATCAGAGGATACATGTGTTGTTCTTGTAGTTTTTACTGGCGTGTATCATTCATTTATGAATATTTACGCCGGTAGTCGTATTATTACTTGCCTTAATTGAGGGCAAACTAGCGTAGAGCTAGGAAATAGTGAATTATGATATTGATATCATCCCCTCATTAATAGATTTAATTATGTTACCCATACTCATTTGTGAAGAGTGAGGTAAACAAAACTTAAGCGTTCATAATCAACTACTCCCAAACCCTTGCTTATCACCTTCGGAGCTGCTGAGTTCACTAGTTGATCTTTCTTTCTTCAAAGTTCAAGAATTGAATCAAAAATTTAATAATTTGATGCCTGAGTGATAGCGATTTGCTTTACCTACACCATACGTTTATTGTTCAACAAAAAGTTTAGCAAGGCATGAATTTATGTGGCAGCTTATTCTGTTTCAAAGCAGTAGTAGAGTAGAAGAGCAGTAGAGGGCAGCAAATTATTTAATTTTCACATTACAAATATTGGTTTAGAGGTGCAGTGGGGTGAAATTATTGGATGAGAGAAGCATTTGGAGTCTTGCAATCACTTCTAACTTACAATGTACACATGTACATTGTACATGTACATCAGTAAGCAGTGTCAAGTAAGTTACATTATGCCATTAGCTTTTAAACATGAAACACGCCTTGAAAAACTTTTTGTTGAATATTCTTGTCCTCCCTTTTGAACGGAATGAAAAACATTTTTTTTAGTTTGGGAATTTAATATTTGCAAATAAAAATGTATAAATCCAAGTTTGATGGAAATTTACTGTTCGAATTTGTGCATGAAAATATGAAAATCAATTAAAATTAAATCATGAGGAACCTAGCAGAGACCTGGCAATTGCAAGCTACACACAACTCACTGCAGCATTTTTAAAAGTATGTATGTACTGTATATGTATAGTGCACTGTACAGTGTGTCCCAGAAAAAATGAAACCGGATTTTATGGCAGAAATTTTCTCTCATAATGAATACGTAATATCTTGGTGACATAATGGCCTTGAAAAGCCCTACTTCTCTTTTTCCATTTGATCGACAACTTATCATTCATAATTTGCACATGTTTGGATTAAACAATCCAATGTATAGACTGCCCTCTGTAGTTCAGTAGACTTCCTTATTAAAAGTATCCATTAAACTTTGTAAAAGTATTAGCTAAAATGACATGAACATACCATTTATAATGAAGTGCGACTCAAGTGGCTTCAAGTGTATTTTTTAGCATTAAGATCCACTTGAAACACAAACAACTTATTAACTCTGTTAGTGGTAGGCATAATTAAATCTATTTGGACCTATAGGCCAAGTAAAAAAAAAGTTTTGCAGTTGGATATATTTGTCCATTTGTGGGTAAAATGATGAGGGATTCAACTAGAAAATGTATTTTATTAGAGGTACTGTACAGTAACTACAGTACATGTACATGTACTGTACATGTAAACTGTGTACAGTGTGCATAAAGATGTGGATTCCCCACCCCCCCCCCCCACACACACACATTTACAAACACTTTTAAATGAACAAATGTGAAGTATTTCTCAAATTCTAAACCTCTGTGTTGTATCTTTGGAGGAAAGCTGCATCACTTGATTAATTATTCACTTCTATTTACTATTGAAAATTATTTGTAATGCATTTATGTGATTTTCAGAGTATTTTACCTTTTTGTATATTGTTTCTATTTCCCCTGTTATGGACCCTTCAAACATAAAGTGAGCCAGTGTAGTGAACCTTAGCTCTGTCATAGTGTTGCCTGTGTATTCCTTGACCGTTCACTCACTCATTCATACACTATTCTTCTGTCCGTTCATTCACTTGTTCGTTGGTTCTTTCTTTCATTAATCAATATTTGAAGTGATCAATCAATCCATTAATTAATTCTGTAAGTCTGTCATGGATTCATTCTCATTTAGTCATTCGTCTTTACTCTCTTGTAGGAAAACACCCTATTAAAACACCAAAAGCTGACTTCCATAGTGGAAATTACACCAATTACTTTTAATTTTAAAATAGCATAAAAAATGGCAATCTATGAACAGATGTGAACAGACCTGTTTTTTCACCCCCTTCCTGATGGCCTGCATGCCCCACATTGCAAGCCAACTTGAGGAAACCATACATTATTAGGTTGTTTCCGTGGCTTCAAAGCCAATACACTTCATAAATATCTGCTGACTCCTTTCCTCAGTCCCCTAATCATTATGATTGCATTGATTAACATTCTAATCTGGTTTTGTACATTGTTGATGTCGCTGTATTTTGTATATTAAGTAAGCTCGTTTTGCTGACCCAGTTACTGGCTTTGGTGTATTACTTACCGGTACATGAATTCTATTTTCTTTCTGATAAGAATCTCAACATGTAGTTTGCAGTCAGCTTTGATAAGGTCTATCCTGGCTAATGTGATATTGTGGTTTGGCTAATGCGATTTTCTTTACAAATCAAATTATTCAAATGTATTGTACCAAAACTTGAAATTTGACCAGGTTTTGAGCAACAGCCTCAACGTTATCTTGATCTGAGAATATAGACCTCCTTTGATGAAGTTTATGTTTAACTTAAATCCAAGGGATCTCTGCAGAACATAATTAAAAGGTCTTGTTTGAAATGACTATGGACAGTCAGTGAATGTTTGGTTAACATGGGGAACACTTGAATGGAATGAATTAATTTCAAAATATTTACAGAATTGATAATTTTGATAATAATAATAATAATAATCTTTTAGTCCACACCAAATTTTATTAAACCGAAAATGGAAATTCTTTTTGCCCAATTGATCGTGAGCCCGGCAGCCACTGAGCATCGCCAGATCGATGTTGCTCTATGCCCTTATTGTTGAACGCCAAACACGGTAGCAGCAACTCCCGTCTTTTAACGTCTTTTGGTATGACGCGGCCGGGTTCAAACCCGCGACCTCCCAGTTGTGAGGCGGACGCTCTACTGACTGAGCCAACACACCGGTATCTGGCGATTTGTGTGAAGATGCTTATGATCGCCATCCCATGAGATAATGTACATGTTCCCACGTAAGTCATGTTACATGTAGTTGAATGACAGCTAGACCCTCATCGGTCAAAAAGCCACCATATACTGTAGGTAAAAGAAAAGAACCATCTTTACCCGGTAAATATCTGTCAATTTGTTGCTGTGCACAAAATTTCCTTAACTTGACTCATTTATTTGGTGTAAAAATATTGTTTCTCTTGAAAATTACTTTTACTGTGCCTGCCCTAGTATTTTCGTAGATGTCTTTTAAAAATTTAAAGTTCCTTCAACTCTGTCCATTTCGTGAACATGTCCAGGAAGGTGAGACAGAGTTCAGAGACCGGGAAGAATCACTATCTGATCAGAGAGAGAGAGAGAGAGAGAGAGAAAGAGAGACTGAGAGGGGAAAGAGGAAGATGGGGGAAAGGGAAAAGATGGAGAGGGAGAGAGATAGAAGAGAGGATGATAGATAGAGGAGCAAGAGATTTAGGAGAGAAAGAGACAGAGAAGAGAGAAAGAGTTATTCTTGGATCTCTTTCTGTTCCATGAGAAAGATAAGGATAGAAAGAATACACCCAGGGTTTGTATTCAAGGACACAAATAAACGGTTGGAAGGAAATAAAATTGAGATTCGTTTTGGTGGTATCCTGTGAACGAACAGCTTAGCATGTTTATTCATGGAATACTTGAAGTAGAAGAGTAGAGTTCAAGCACCTGGAAGCCTCCGGTCCAGAAATTTATTATTTCCTTTCCTTGCTTTTCCTTCCTCTTTCTCCACTTTTATGTACATTTCTCTCACTGTCGTTTAGCTGATTCTCTCTCGAAAGGGTTCTTTCTGTATGAGCCATTATCTTCTTGAGTTTTATATTTTTGCAATATTTTTGCAATATTTTGTAGGGTCCTGAATGTGCAACACACATAAATTAGCATGCAATGCAGGCTTGTCAAACCTGCCTTTAGAGTAAATGTACATGTAGCCTGTGTTATCGTACAGACCCCAAAATAACAACCTCTTCATATACACTGCAGTGACTGCACATTTGTACATGTTCTAGGCTAACATGTTCATATCACTATCTTTGTGAAACTATCTGTGAGCCAAAATATCAAATTATATGGTACACATAGATTAAGTCTGCAGTGCACCTTTGCAAGGAGAAATGATTGGCAGCCTTGAGTTTGCATTCCTTTCTGAAACTTTCGCTAAAATTCACCAGAATTGTAGATTTTTGAACAGAACATCTAAATTTTAATAGGTATATGAAATAAATGATCTTTGTACAGTTGATTCTTATAGGTCATTGACCTTTTGATTGCAACTGCAAAAGATTAACTACACTCATTAAGAAAAAAAAAATGCATTTGCAAAATTATAATTATACATTTAAACTCATTTTGACCTTAAAGGTTTGAGCAGGCACCTTGCAAATATGACTTTGGGCTAGCTTGAACATGTCCTTCTATACCCCCCTTCAAAATTTGCTGAGGAGCGTTTTGAAATTTGATCGTTTTGACTGGGAAATCTAATATTTCCTTGCGCTGGTCCGATTTCCTTGAGAGAATTTCTCCACTTTTCTCTTCAAATTTGACTATTTCACAGAGGCAAATGGAGTTAAGATCATTTATGACCAGATGAAATTCTGCTGTGCTCTGGAAATTTGAATAGGGCATGATTTTATTTTTGAACTTGCGGGTTTTTTTTATGTTTAGTGTGTATTCAAGTTTAAGCTTTTTTAGTTTGTGAGATGAACATACCAGAAAGTGCAAGAGAAAAGGATTATGATTTAACATGAACATGTTCAGTACTTGCTACTATTTTTTTTCAGCATATCACTTGTGGTATAGAAAAAAATTAAAAACAAAATGATTCCACAAAGCAAGCAGGGCTCCATACTATTAAAATACCTTTTTGTTCTTCATTTTATTTCATTCTAGCATTGTGTTTTGATGGGTTTGATGTTCTGGTTTGGGTGCAGGAAGAGGGAGGGGGGGGGCACTGTCAGAATTTTTAAGTAACTAGGCACCCCCTCCAAAATATGATGGCCTCGATTTCTTTGTTTTTTGTAATAATAATTTGAAATTATGATATTGTACTGCGACGTTTTTTGTTGTTGTTCAATGTACAATGTACCTGTACAAGGGTGTCTTAAACTTCAAGTTGAAAGAGCTCAAAAACAAGAAATGAAAGGCAAAGTTGATTTGATATTAAAGCACACTGTACCTTTATAAGCTGTGGCCCCTCACGACGAAAGTTTTTCACCTGTCTCATATTCCATTACCATATTTAATGTGCAATGAAGTGCTGTTGCTACATTAATGCTGGTGATATAAGTTCATACTGTACCTGTAGATACATAAAATGAACTGGGCCTAATTAGGCCCGAAGGCTATCTCTTCTGAGGTCTTCATCATTAGCCTGAAATGTCAGGGCATTCAAATATGCTTCAAAAACGAACATACCCCCTTCTGCGTCTCCTAACGGGGCCCTCCGTTCGCGTTTGTAGACCTGCCGGGGATAAGGATCTAAACCAGAAACGACATGCGGCAGGTAGGAAGAGTTCCAGTTACAAGGATGCAAGCCAAGGACTTCAAACAGGAAAAACATGTCTCACAAATATCACAGGAGAAAAACAGAAGGCCTGTCCTCATCAGCTCGAGATTGCCAAATAACCGCTATTTTAACTATCCCGAACGTAAATTATGCAGCTACATGTAATTTGCGTCTACATCAGCCCGCAGTTTCAATTAGCGGGATATTTGGTCGTGATTTTCATCCCAAGATATCTTAAACTAGTTTACAAAATATCCTGCTATTTGTCCGGTGTGTCTCCACCAGTCCCCAGACTCGCACTATGCGTGAACGCTGAGCAAATATCTCTCTATTCTTGAGCTCTTGACGACGCAATTTGTAACTTCAGGCTTATTTCCCAAATCATAAAAAGCAGGCTATTTGGCAATCTGGAGCTGATGAAGACATACCTACAGGGTTGCATTAGCCAAGGATAGATAGGGACGGAGAAACAAAATATGGAATCCTGATTTTCTTTCACACAATTAGGTTTTCTAAACAAATATAAACTGCCCAGGTCTTTGCCCTGTGCAAAAGGTGAGGTTTGGGAGGAAAGAATGAATTTGTGAATCTGTTTTTAAATTGGGATCATAAAATGATGTTTAAAAATGTAATTTTGAGCCGGCGGTGAAAGATGGATGCAGAGATATTGATCACTGAAGCAGGTATCTAAATAGAAGGCACTTAACAAAAGAGTCACAGTATGGGAAATGAAAACCTTACCTGGAAAGGTAGAAATCTATCTTAAGAATGTTTTGAAGTGTTTATATGAAACTAGGGGGAGAATTAATTCTAATTTCCTTGAAAATGGTTAGAATGATGTGAGGTCACTTGCCCTACACCTCTTCTTTCTCTTTCATACTCAATCGCTACTTCTTTTTGTTCTTTTCTTTTCTTCTTATTTTATATGTAGACCTACATGAACATGAATCTTTTTCTCTTAAAAAATCTACCGGTATTTCCCTGTTGCTCTTGCTTGCTAAATCTCATTCACCTGATCTTGTTCTCTCCTCTCATTCTCATTCTCTCTCTCTCTCTCCCTCTCTTTCTCTCTTTCTCTCTCTCTCTCCATCTCTCTCTCCCTATATCAATCTCTCTACATCTCTCTCTATATCAATCCCTCTATCTCTCTCTGTTTTTCTCTTTCTCTCTACCCCCTCTTTCTTTTTTACACACTCTCTCTCTCTCTTATTTCAATCTCAATGTCTTGTGCATATATGACTGTCATCTCTGATTTTTCATTTCTTATTTCTCCATTACTTGAAAAATTCCTTTTTTTCATTAAATCTTTTAAAGATTTGTGTATCTTTCCTTTTGTACATGTACATGTACATGTAGCTTGTTAACATTTCTTCACAATGTTTTCCTCTTTTTCCAAATGTACTCTTGTTTTGTTTTCAATTATTTTCTTTGCTTTTGCTGAATAGATAATTATAAATAATAATACTTTCCATTCTCCTCTTTGTTGTTCAGCCTTTTGCTTTTCCTTTTTTCCTTATTTAAATGAAATATTAACCCATAACCTCTGGGGATCTACAAATGTAGTGGTCCCTGTATTAAGCCTATGGGAATAAGAGAATTTAGTAGTCAGTGTGTTACATGTATGACATTTTTTTTCTCCAGATCTCCAATTCCTTTGATTTTTATTGAGCCTGAATAGTTGTGACATTTTTAGAGAATTTTGAGTATATGATTGCTAATTATTTTAATTACATGTAATTCATTAAATGTATCAATTGGTGATGTAGTTCAGTTTGGGAGTCAGTTTATACATGATACGATGTAGTATTTTCATAGAATTTTTCATGTTTTAATAATGTACATTGAAAAACAATATAGAAGTGTAGTATTCAGCTGTATGCTTCTAGAGCATTTACATGTACATGTAGATGTGCTGCTTCAGGGTAGTTTATGCGAGGATGAACAAGATACTTGTAAAGTCAGCATTAGGGAGGAGAAGAAGAGAATTGATTGAGAATGCAGTCATGTCTACATTAAGTGATACATGCTCCCTGCACAAGGGGCCCGCTAATCCAATTTCTCCAGCTACAAATTCAATCCCATTACTTATTGAGTTATATGGGGGTGCAGTCAGTGTATATACATGTACGGTAGGCAGTAGGCACATGTTAAAACTTTCAGTGCATGTACGGTATGTTTACTACTAAATACACAAAGTTTTGGATATATATATATATATTATAGAAGGGTTTCATGTGGGGAGTTTCCCTATTGTTGTGCAGTTACAATATATATGTATGTACCATACACATGTACATTGTTCATGTACAGTGTACTGTACATGTACCTTAATTTCATCAAAGGGGACATGCCAAGGGTTTGGCAAAGTTTCTCTTTCTTGATGCAACAAAGTACGGTATGTGATGCACACTGCTTGTGTAAATCAAGCTATTTATCTTGATTTTCCTTTTTCAACTCTTTGTAAGGGTTTTTCTGTTTGCCTTCAGCGGTATTAATTTACATATATGTAAAAGAACATTTACTTTTATACTGGTACATAATATGTGTTGGGGCAAAAACATTGTTTTCCCAAATTTTATTGTACCAGTCTTTGTAGAGTCAAGCAAAGCCGCTCAGCGCTTTCCCCACAGTAAATGTTCATAGGTGTCCAGATTGATTTTTTTTTTTTTTT
>BEXV01000457.1:54999-71512 GCA_003118195.1 Hemicentrotus pulcherrimus | reverse complement strand
AATATGTATCTGTACTTGTTGTCTCTTTGAAAGGACTTAAGCTGTAGAATCCCCACAAGCTTGCTAAGGAGAACTTTGTGTCTTTGTTTTACGTGTCAATAACTCCAAACTAACTATAAAATGTCTTTATCGCTAAAGTAATGGTTTATCCCCCGTTCTTTGCAGAACTAGCATTCTTTCCTTTATTTTATTTATGGTAACTCATTACAAAAGACGTATTTAAATTATTCCCTTGACTAAGAAATGGCACATTCCATTGGTGTAAATGTCAGTATTGAAGAACTTCAACAACTTAAAGTCCTCACCAAAAAAATGACTTACTTGCATCTTTCTGCACCAGCCGGTCATGAGCATACACATTAGTTGAATCAATAATAACGTTTTATGTCTGTTATATTCTTGTTTTTAGATAGTTATATTTCATACATCATGTAGAGTTCTGATTAATAATAAGTGGATTGTCTTTCAAGGCCGGTAAGCGGTGAGATCAAT
This sequence comes from Hemicentrotus pulcherrimus, assembly GCA_003118195.1. NCBI lineage: Eukaryota > Metazoa > Echinodermata > Echinoidea > Camarodonta > Strongylocentrotidae > Hemicentrotus > Hemicentrotus pulcherrimus. Next base: position 71,020 of record BEXV01000457.1, on the reverse strand, counting down.
TATAATAAGATCAATGACTCGTATGATTGAGAGTGAATTCAAGAGAATAAGATAAGAATGCGATGCTATGTCAAACCTCTGTTAGAGCACACTAAATCATGAAGATTGAAAATCTGCAGGATGCTAAGTTTACTTTCCACTGGAGGTCACTGATGCTCGGGTTACGGGGATTTCGTCAAAGTCACCAGAAAATTAGCAGCAGTTATTTTACTAGCATGTTTAGCAGCCAAAACATGCCATTCCTCAAAGTCGTTTCAAATGAGAACAGGCGGAATGATTGTTTCGGCAAGTTTATTGTGCGATTGAGTAAAATCAAATAGAGTGTTAAATCAGGCCCCATTTCACAAAACTTGTCATCAGTAACGTATGGCTGTTTCTGTCATAAGCTAGTGAAACCCTTGCTTCTGATTGGTTATCAGCAGATTTGTCACTGATTTTTGTCATTTGTCATTGAAAAGTGGCTTTGTGAAACGTTGCCCGGCAGGAAGAGTAAATGATTTGTTGTTGATAATGTTGTTGAGATATGCCTTAGAGAAATGGTTTTAAGAGTCAGCAGGCTCAATAAAAGTCCAGCAAGTACACTGTACATGGTGTTCCCATAAAATATACTGAAAATATAGTGATAATAATGGCAGAGGTACCATACCCAACAAGTGTATGTGTTTTTCATGTTGCGCAAGATTGTAAAACAGTATGCCTCAAAATTTTCCACCGAAAAGCACATTCAGTAAATTGCTTGTTAATACTTTAGAGCTGCCTACTACCATGCAATATCCTGTCCTGTTATATTAATATGCCTGTGAAGTAGTGAGGTTATAGTACTCCTAGCATTAACCCTTTGATTGTCACTGCTAAGTGATCAATGGGAGCCCAGTGTTATAGTGCTCTAGTTCATAACATTAGGAACCAGAGCACTATAACACCGAGTTTCCATAGGACATCTAGTTATTCAGATGGTCATATCTCAGCCAATACATATATATTCAATCGGTGTCTCAACATTCGGACATTATTTTTGATGCTCTATCGGAAAGGAAGAAAAAAATTGAGAAATTCTAAAAATAGATTTGTTTTTTTATTGACGTCACACTTCACACCTTTATAGCTATATGATAAGTAATTAAATTTGTTGCTAATCTGAACATCGTATAAAGAAACGTTTAGTAAAACGTCTGTTTGAGCATCGTATCAAACAAAAACTCGAAGAAACAGGGTCCAGCTCTAGTCTGAACGCTGTATCATATGCAAATCGTATAACTGGGAGGGGCTTATCGTATAACTGGGAGGGGCTTATCGTGAGTGGGCACTAATGATTGGCCAGCTTACATGTCAACTGACCTTGTCAGAATTAGTTTCTTCATACAACGTTTCTTTATAAAACGTTTCAATTGTATGTGGTTTTTTATACGAGTTTCATATAAATTCCCTGCAGTCTAAACTGGCTGAGAGTCTGTTGCATTATGGCTATGTGAGAACTATAGGGTCAAAGTTCATTCATAGCAAGAATAGCCAGACCCACTTAAAGGTGTGTTCAACACAAGTCTATATTTTAAAAGTAAAAGCTTTATATAGGGTTATAACACATTACCAGTCCATTACATGATTTGTTTAAATTGTAGATGAGAAAATGAAGGCTAGCAGTTAATGTATGGGTCTCTTACTTTGTACATATTTATGTATCGTTATGAAGCTGCAGCACACTATATATATATAATCTATGGTACTACTAAGGAACATTGTTTGTAAAGTAAATAAAAGAAATTGTACAAGAATTTATGAAAGCGGTGTATTATTTACCCAGAATGAAAAATATTTAGCTGTATGCTTTTAGTATACATTAAATTGTGAATACTTGATATATACTTTCTTGTTTTCTTCTTCTTCTGTTTTCTTCTTTGGTTTGTTTAAGATATATTTTTGCACCTCTGCATTGTAAATGCCCCGCTGCTGTTTGTTAGACAACAATGGAACTGTTCACTTGTCGTGATCTTTATGCATGTAGGTGAACACCCTACCTACCTACATGTATTTGATGTACTGTACAGTATTATGTACAAGAAGAGAGTCAACATAAGCAGGACCCTTTTTTTTGTCATAGTTTCTTCCAATGAGAACCACACACAATAAGACTTGTCAGTATTATACAGGGTTTGGGGCCATCACCGATTTATACCATAGAAAATATTGGATTATGTTTTGTTTTGTTTTTATAACAGGTTTAATACGATCTCTGTACGATCTAATGACAAAAATAGAGGTTTATTTTGTGCATTATTCATTGCACTGACATAATGTGATTGTACATGTAACTCAACTGTTGATGTGTGAATCTTCAATAACCCAAACTTTTTCACATATTTTGAATTGAGGATCAAAAAAATGTAAAAGTATTTAAAAGTGTTTCCACTTTATATGAATATTGTAGATTGAGTTGTTTTCCAAATTTCCATAGAAACAGATTTCACATGTGTACTCGTGTTGCTTTGCCACATCATTGGGGTATAGATTTGAAAAAAGATGTTTCAAGAAATGTCCAATCCTATTAATAGAAGATATACAAGGGGTATTGAATTTTGTGTAGTGTTTCTTAAGAAACCATATTAAATAAGTGCAATTTCAGTCTTTATCCCCCACACGAGTTTAGGGTAATAGGAAAGAAATTGCTTCTTTTTTTTTTCTTTTCAATAGATGACAAGTATGTTTTCCACTCTTTCATGACAGCAGAAGTACTTGTGTTCTACAAAATTCATTTGATGAATATTAAAATGAAATAGCAGATAAATTATATATATATATCATAATATAGTTGTATATTAGTATAAATAGGTGTAAGCGATCCATTTTGTTATAGTAATCTCTGTGAAAGGAACTGATGGAAATCTTCTGTTCAGGGCCAGAAAGGCATTAACTTATTTCATTTGAAATAGAGTTAATTTCCGTCTGGCTCAACGGATGAAATATTAAATCAAACGATTAATAAGGCCTTTGATTGATAACGTTTTAATGTGAAGCAAATGATATTGAAAATAAAGTATCAAAATGTCTGTCTCTTGGTGTTATGATATCAAAGAATATAGAATGGCTGTGTAGGAGTCCTATTGTCAGGAGTTAAACACAGTTTTTGTAAGCAATGGTTTGGGGAAATGAGGTTCAATGGCATACATGTTATGTTCCCTGTACTGAGAGAGAATTTGTGTAATATTACAGTAGAGTAATGATATTTTTATAAAGCTGAAACTGTCTAAAAGTTGTATGTTAAGATGTGCAGTGTTCCACTGTTTAGATGAAGTTGTTTTTGTAATGATAAGAAAAATACAAATTTAAAGAAATATATAACATGACTTAGGATGTGGGTATGGCTTTGAATGTTAAAATTCATTATCCCCAGTTTTTAAATTTAAATTAATCAGCATGCATGCGTAAGTCGCTGATCAATTCCTACAAGTATAGTATTTTGTTCTAAAGAATTAGAAATAAATCAAAGTTCAGTAGTATGTAAAAATGCACAAGTGTGTACTTAGATACCTAGATATCAACTGAACCATCAGAAAATAAATACACAGCACTGTCATTGCAAAATAATGTAAACATTTACTTAAAAATTAATGGAGATTTAATTTGTCAGGTATTCCTTTAACAATCTGTGTTGTATTTGTTAGTGTTCTATTCTTTTGGTCTCTTATGAGTTGGGTGTATACATATTACTTTTTGTAAGCATTGATTGATCCTTTATGATTTATATCGATCTAGGCGACCACCCTCTATTGAAAGCACTTATGTTTGTAAGTGACTTACAATGTCAACTATGTAGGGTACATTAGAGAAAATGTCTGCTTGTGCGTTAAGAATGAAATCCTATGTGTACGTGTTTTTTTGTTTTAAAGAAGTTACTGCCTTCAAACGATCGGGGATACGTTACAAACACAACTAGTATTAATGTGTGAAAAGTGTACTTTGAAGAAATAACCATTGTTTAATGAATTACTATCATTATGCAACCCTGGTAATGTGTGATCTTTTGCAGAACATTAAGTCTTCATTTTGAAACATATTTTGATTTTGCCAATGCAGTTTTTTTTTTATAAATCATTTCCAGTGAGAAAAAGAGGGTTAAGCTTGATAATGCAAACCAACAAAAAAATCATGTCTAATGAAAAGCATGGTCTTGAATAAACCAACTATGAAAGATTTTACTGTAAAATATGATTTTCAATTGTATTCTTGTTTGTTTCGTGTGTGTGTGTGTGTGTGTGTGTGTGTGAGTGTTGGCTTCAAAAAGAACTTGGAATTTAGGGAAGAAGAAAAGGATATTGCAGCGAGGGCAGGTAAATTAGCCTTACATTTACAGAAGTGGGAACAAGTGAAGTTTTCATGAACTTTTAACACTGGGTTATTGTAGCCTCGTTTTTAATAATTTATTCATTTGTTGTTAAATAGATTATGTCTATTATTCTGTCGCTCCAATTTGGGGTATTCTGAGGAGGCTAGGAACAGTGCGTGGTATATTTGTGGGAGTGTGGTTGGTGGTGGTGTGTGTGTGGTGTGTGTGGTGTGTCGCATGGTAGGGGGTAGTACTTTGTGGATGAGGGTGTTGAGAGTATGTTTAACGGGGAAGTGAATGGGGGAATAGACAACAATCAACAAAAAAAAAATCCCTCTAGGTTACTTAATATTCTTGATCATATATTCAAAAATGTTTTCTAAACAGTTTATCTTATTATTGCAATGTATGTTTAATCCAAAATATCAATGTACAATGTACCAAGATCTGTTAAGAATGATTTGTTCAATATATATTTGATTTGAGAGAAAATAATAAAAAATATCTTTACAATTTTTGTTTTAAGTGTGAGTGTGTGTGTGTGCACTAAAGTGTGTCAACGTCTTTAAGACAGCGTTAAACAACTTACCTCTTTGAATTTTGTTAAATCATGTAAATCATTTGGCTGAACTTTGATCTCTAAGATTGATTAGCAAATATGACATAAGCTAACCCTTACTTTAACAAACCAAGGAGTTTTAAGAGATGGAGTCATATCTAGCTCATTCCCTTTGTTCCATCTTCAATGCCGCCAGGAGAAAATATTTCAGGCATGTGCTTAAATGGATCTTTATGCTGATACGTAGACCATGGACCCTACTACAGATGGACTAATAATGAGAGCCTTTCTTTGATCGCATCGTGACCACCGCCACCTGATAATGTATATGTTGATGAGGACATTCATTTGACGCGACAATGTTGATTTGTAATCACGCATCATCACAGACTAAAGAACCTTTTACAAATCTTCAGATTCTTTTCGCTGGGCCAGGGCACAGAGTGTAGTTTCAGAATAAGTATCGTGATTTAAGACCAGTTAGAGGAGCAGTGAACCCCAAATTATGACAATTTGTGTGATATTAGATTGATTATTAAAGAAGTGGACACTGGTGGACATACATTTGGACTTACCAAACTTTGAAAAATACATATTATTTACTGTCCTATTATCTTATTTTCCTTGGAAATGGATAGGATAGGTTTTTTTTAATGAAGTTTAAAATCATTGTGTTACAGCCAAATTTACAGGTTTCTCTTGTAAACTAGTTTTAATATCCTATTGGAATTTTGTATATGTCAATATGCATATGTACTCCAGAACTGCACATGCATTTCAGTGATTTTAAGCCATTCAATTTCATTTGCGCAGGCCTTAATTGTCGATTCTTCAAGGCACAATTTGGGGTTTTTATGGCTGACTTGGCGGCGGTCGTGATGAGATCAAAGCCTGGAAGCATGTTTAGAATGTCATTATGATACTTTTGACAGAGTCAGGTGCATGAATGTATTATCGTACCGTTCAGTATCCATTTGTAGTAGGTCCATGCGTAGACAAAAGATTCATGTCTAGCTGCAAACTAACGGGCCACTTTCAAAGGAAAATAATCTTTGATAATGTTAATTACTTTTCGCTACCACTCGTCTAATAATACGAGGAAGTACACAGTGCTTGCCTTTACAGGAGGCAAGCGAAAGGAAATGGAGCAAAATTTCCTGAAATGTTAATCAAAATAATAGCACTTATCTGAGATATAACATCATAAAGAACTGTACTTGAAAAAAAAAAATCACTTTTTATTTTCGTGAGCCGGAAGTAATCGGAAAAGAATCAAATTGAAGGTTTTAGTATTGTAAAATGTTACTATTTTTCACAAATAAAAACTGGTATAATACAATGTAAGCGCATTTCTTGACACAAAAAGGCTTTGTATTCACATTTTATCATCCGCTCAATTTTTAACGATATTTCTTTGTGAGAAAAATCACCTTTCAAGCTTTCCGATGATGTTGACGGACATCAAAGGTATAGCTGTACACCTGTAGATTCTATTGTGCAACCTTATAAAACGGCAACTGCTTGAAATAATTTGTTGCCAGTTTGGGACTCCTATATCCTATATCTCTGTTGCGAGCAACGTAACAGTTCGAAGGAAAAAAAGTTCCAGTGAGAAACAGCAATGTTTTGATCGCTTAGCACAACACGCAAGATACCATCATGAAGACAAGTTTGCTGGAAATTATGGGTTATCATCAACTCTTCCATTTAGTATAAGTCACCACTAATCTGCATGGTGCTGATCATGACACCGATCTTTTGAGGAAAATACATCTTTGCGGTCAAGTGCTGTTCCTGAAATAACCTATATGAATTTAGTTTCATGGACAAAATATATTTCTCTTTTGTTGCTGCTTATAGTAGCCATTGACCCATGACAGCTTATTCTCTACCCAGGCGCAGATCCAGGGGGANCCCCCCCCCCCCCCCCCCCCCCCCCCCCACTGAGCGAAATGTTTGCCGGCACGATTTTCCAATTTCAGCATACTAAATTTCAAATTGATTTCAAATTTGGCCCCCCCCCCCCAACAAATCCTGGATCCAGGCACGCCTGTTTCTACTTACTCAAAAATGTGAGCGACAAAGGATAGGTTGTGACTATCACGTACTTGCCCTAGATGTACTATATTTAGTCCTTTGTGTGATATTTAGGTCTCTAAAATCACCGCACCTTGTTGCATTCATTCATACAGAATGCATTTGAACAACTAATCACTTCTGTGTTGTGATATTTTACATCGGTCCAAAAAGAGAGGGATTTTCTCGATACTATGGCTGATATCCAGTTCTTGAATTCGATGTCAGTCGTCACTTATGTAGTAGTAATTGCCACATCGATTCTCATCACACGATATTGGATTAATACAAAACGAGAGAGTGAGAAGGTGGCCAAAAGTGGAGGGCGTCCACTGCCTGGTCCCTGGGGAATTCCCGTCTTCGGTAACATGCTGTCCTTGGATCAGAGCGGCCCACATCTATCCTTGATGAAGCTAGCAAAGGTCTATGGAAATGTCTTCAAGATTCAGATGGGCAGTCGACCTGTTCTTGTTTTGAACGGACTTGAGGCTATCAAGAAGGCTTTGACCAAGCAACCAGCCGTATTTGCGGGACGCCCAGATCTGTTTACCTTCAACGTTATCAACAAGACGAACGTCTATGGCCCATCAATTAGTTTTAGCACCTACAGCGAGCAATGGAAGCTCCATCGAAAGCTTGCCGAAACGTCGCTCCGCCATTTTACTGCAGGGCGAAAGATCCAGGTCCTAGAGAAAGTTGTCGAAAGCGAGGCACAAGAACTTGTCCGGTATCTGAAAGCCTCTAACGAGGAAAGTGGTGTTAACCTTAAAGGTCTGATAAATTTGTCAGTGAGCAATATAGTGCTTTGGTATTTGTTGAGCAAGCGCTCCTCATATAAAGACAAAAACCTCATCGAACTCCTAGGTTTTGCAGACAAATTCTCCAAGGCAACAGGGAGTGGAAACCCCGTAGACTTCCTACCATGGCTGAAATTTATCATGACAAAAAGTACAACGAAATTAAAGGAATGGCAAGAACAACTCGGGCAAATGTTACAGGTACTCATTGAAGAACACCACGCAGTCTATGAGCCTGGATCCGAGAGGGACATAATCGATCATATCATGACTACCAGCACTGAGATCGGGGAGGAAGAACTTAAACGGTTGGGGTTGGCTGGAAAGACACTCCTTCAAATTGTACATGACTTTTTCGGGGCAGGTTATGAGACTACATCTGCAACCTTAGAGTGGATGCTCCTCTACATGGCTTCCTACCCACAGGTTCAGTCTGATGTTCAAAGCGAGATCGATAGCGTAATTGGTCGTCATCGTTTGCCAACCCTGAACGACTTTGACAATCTACCGTTAACGCAGTCATGCATTCTTGAAATTCAGCGCCACGCATCCGTTATTCCTTTCGCCATTCCTCACAGCACGACCACGGATACAGTTCTTGACGGGTATTTCGTTCCCAAGGACATGGTAGTCTTCGTCAATCTTTACTCAGCTCACTTTGATCCAGAGGTTTGGGACCAACCCGAAGTCTTCAACGCTCGTCGTTTCCTCGCGCAGGACGGAACACTGGACAAGGACAAGGAAAAGCTTGTGGTTGCATTCGGTCTTGGTCGCAGAAAGTGCATCGGCTCAGATTTGGCTCGAATCAATCTTTTCATCTACTTCATCACACTCCTGCATCAACTAAATTTTAGTTGTCCACAAGGTCAGAAAGTGAGTCTTGACTCGGCTTTCGCGCTTATTAGACGCCCTCTGAATTTTAACGTGGAGCTTATGCCGAGATCATGACGTATTCAGTCATATACGGCGTTTGTGTATCATGTATTTTCGAGACAGATCACCATGTTTAGATTACGACGTTTTTTTTTTTTTTTTTTTTTTTTTTGCATTACCTTTTTCTTTCGAAAGATCACTGCACTAGAATTACTAGTGATACAGCTACATTATGTTGACGAATGATCAAGACAAGATAAAGGCATCTGGTGTTATTGATGTTTGCATGGGCGATCATTATATGAATTACCTGATATGGAAATCGACCCATTTACTCACTGATTCTCATAATCTTGTAATTTTTAGGAAGTCTAAGGGTGTTGATTGGAATGCTTTTCGAAATGATTTAACAAATATTAATTGGAGCGACGTTGAAAATTTTGTTGATATTGATGGTTCCGCTAAGAATTGGGAAGCTATGATATTATCTGTGATAAACAATCACATGCCTTTGAGAACGAAACGGATGAGGAAGCAATGCTTTCCTTGGTTAAATGAGTCAATTTTTAATTTGATAAAAGAGAGAGATAAAGTTAAAAAGAAAACTATTGTTAAGCAAAGAAATGAGCTATGGACTGAATATAGACGTTTGAGAAATAGGGTTACATATGCTTTCAAAAAAGCGAAAAAGCAACATTATACGAATAAGTTATTGCAATGTACAAATCGGAACGATACATGGAAAGTTCTGAAATCATTTTTACAGAAAAATAACGTTTCTCCAAGTCATGCATGTATGGATCTTTTTAATAAAGCATCTCGATTCAACGATCATTTTGCTAATGTTGTAACACAGTTGTTGAAAAAACATCAAAAAAGTAACTTTGGGGGAAATGAATTTCATTCAATTATTAGTGATGTACCTTGTCCCAATAAGTTGAAATTATCTGTTGTTTCTGGAGCTGATGTAAAGAGAGAGATTAATAAGTTAAAAAATAAGAAATCATGCGGAGTTGACGGTATAACCCTTCAGGTACTCAAGTCTTGTGTGTGTATTTTGATTAAACCAATTACATATCTGATTAATAAATCTATAGCTGATGGTAAAGTCCCAATAAGATGGAAAATAGCTAAAGTAATTCCGATTCATAAAAGGTGATGAATCTAATCCAGACAATTATAGGCCTATATCCTTGCTCCCTTGTATATCTAAAGTACTAGAACGCATAATCCAAATCCAATTAGTAAGCCATCTTCATGAAAACAATATACTGAATTCTGTTCAGTCTGGTTTTAGGGCTCACCATTCAACTGTCACTGCTTTAGTTAAAGTTACAGATGATTGGTTAATGGCAATGGATGAAGGCATGTACACGGGGGTAGTCTTCATAAACATACAGAAGGCGTTTGATACGGTTGACCACCATGTGCTCTTAAATAAACTGTATTCTATCGGTTTAGATGAAATGTCGTTACAATGGTTTGAGAGCTATCTGTCTGAGAGAAGAATAGTTACCATGGTTAATAATGTTATGTCAAATGAAATATGAAAGTGCCCCAGGGTTCACTATTGGGCCCACTTTTATTTACGATATTTATAAATGATCTGCCTAAAATTTTCAATCTTTGTAACGTACATCTATACGCAGATGATACTGTAATTTATTTTTCGCATAAATGTCCCTCTGTTGTTGAATCTGTATTAAATGATGAAATGGAATATCTTGATAAATGGATGTCTCACAATTAGTTACTAATTAATTATACAAAAACTGTTACCATGCTCATTGGCACCCGTCATAAGTTATCAAAGTGTAATGTACTTAATGTGAAAATAAGAGATACAAATATTGTTAAGGTTGACAGTACAAAATACCTCGGTATCAACATAGACAATGAATTAAAATGGGATGCGCATATAAATATAATGTGTCAGAAAATCAGTAAACTTATTGCCTTCCTTGGTAGATTAAGACATATTATAAATGAATCTAATTTAAATCTAATTTACAAATTCATAATTATTCCAAATTTCGACTATGGAGACATGGTTTGGCAGTCCGCAACTAAATCCACCCTTTCACTTTTACAAAAGCTTCAAAACAGGGCGGGCCGTGTGATAATGAAAGTAAATCCTTATTCTCATACATCCAATCAACATGTTCGTGATACTCTAAATTGGGACTTTTTTTAGACTGCCGTTACAAAAGCATGTATGTACTATGATTGTTAAGATATAAAATAATTACACTCCGTCTTATATGTCAAATAATATGAAATATACTCACGTATAATTATTCATTTCGCTCATCCCGAAATCTAGATCTCTCTAAACCGAATTCAAATAACTGTAAACGAACATTCTTCTATAGGGGGGCGACACAATATAACCAACTAGCGCAGAGCACATCCGAAATGTAAATACATTAAGATCCTTCCATACCCTAATAACTGATAATTTTCTGAACACACTTCCTTTAACTCAAATGATTTTGCATAACCTTGTGTGTGTGCGCGCGCGTATGATATTATTTTTGAATATTTTGTTACTTTGGTATTTAAACAAATTGTTTTTTATGTTTTGTTTCTATTCTGCTTTATGTCGCTTTTATGTTAATATTTTAGTGTAAGGACCCCGAGGTAGAATAGTAGTGTTCTATAAACACTGCTGAATTGGGCCTTCCACCGATTTTTTTTGTCTATGTTCATGTATAAATATTTTGCTTTGTATATTTTACTATGTATGATATTTTTATCTGATTTCGGAAATAAAAACAAACAAACAATGTATATAGATCACAGCGGGGTTCACACCGGTACTTTTCTCTCATTTTGTGCTTGTAGTCGACTCAATATAGGGTTCAACCAAAAAGTTGCAATAGATGTTTTCCAAAACGGTTTCCTGTAGCGTTTGACATCAAGAACAAGTTTAAACATCTAAGAAAAATTGGACACCCGAAAAGTGGTTATTTTCGAAATGGCAATAACTTCAAGTCAAAATAAATAGCCATAAATCATGACATACTCACCTTAGAGATGTGATTTTGGTCTATATACCTAGGTTTTGGGGTCTAAGAATCCATTCATATACAACTTACAATGGGTTATGGCTACCGGGAAACCTGGAAATCAGAGATGTCGTCCAAAATGGCCCCAGTCTCCTAACAATGACCGGAAGTGAGTTCATATTTACAGTAAAGCTGTAGTTATTAAAGGTAAAGACCAGTATTGGAAACGCCCCAATTTCAAAAAATGAAATTGAAGCTCTCATTACCAATCATTTTAGGCCTAACAACAGACTTATACAAAAGACCCAAAGTCTAATCATCACGTATGACTTGGATCAAACTTTCTCATGGCTACTTAGTAAACTAAGTAGCCATGAGAAAAAAAAGTTGATCCAAGTCATACGTGATGATTAGACTTTGGGTCTTTTGTATAAGTCTGTTGTTAGGCCTAAAATAAAAACTTGTTGTATTGCCCTTTGGGTGCCAAAACATGGGTCGGTCGGTCGGAATTATTTTTATTTTTTTTTTTACTTTTTTTTTTGTCGCCCTCTTTAGGCCGATATTTTCAGATTTGAATGTTTTTTTTTCTTTTTCCCGCCCTCGTTTAGATGATATTTCTCAGTTTTTAATGCTTTAATACATGTGCTTCAGTGTCATGATTCCATTTATATATTTTTCACCTCATAATTATCCATGGTTTGCACGAGTGAGAATTTTGGAATAAGTTGCATCATTAGTTGCATGTACTGTAAAATATGACGGATACACACGACTTATTCCTTGTGGTAAATTAGCAATGAGAACATTTTCTCCCAAATCAAACGTGACGATTTTAGTTTGAGTTAGCAACCACAGCATAATTAGCATCCATCTTTTCAACTTAAAGATTTAAATTTTATCTACATATCGATTGCTGTTTTGATTTCATTTGAAAGTTATTAACTATAGGCTTATATATTGGTATATTATTATACCAGTTGATAACAGTTGAAACCAATGGGCTTAACTGGTTATTCATAACTTCATTCCAGTTGCAGCACAGAGGCCAAACTTTGATACCAGCTGATTCCAGTTGGAAACCAGTGGATGATTATACACCAGTTGATTTACCAGTTGAAAACTAGTAGATGATTAACAGTTGCTTTACCATTTGAAAACTAGTAGATGATTACCAGTTGCTTTACCATTTGAAAACCAATCATGATTACCACTTGAATTACCAGTTGAAATCAGTAGATGATTGCCAGTTGATTTACCAGTTGAAACCAGTAGAATACCAGTTGGAAAAAAAATCAGTTCAATGTATCTAATGCATATTCATTTGCATGTTTTCATAGAAAACGTTACTATCATGATCTGTCAAGCAAATGTGACAATGCACATTAATTTTGTGATTAATATTTTTCTTAGTCAATCATTGACAAATATATTATATATGTCTGATCATGTTTTACATCTAATTTAAGACGTAAAAATGGATATATTGATATAAGTAATCAATAACCAGCAAAAACATGTATAATGTTGTATATACACTGTTGGTCATAATGGTGGAATATTTTTTTACCCCAGTTTAGGGAAGGATTTAAAAAAATTATTTATTTCTAATAGATCTAGATAAGGGCACATATTCTCAGATTTTATTGAACATTAATTTGCGATTGTTTGTTTTGCGTGACTGCTAAATCATATGTGTGATACTATGCTAATCAGCTAAGGGACCTACGTCCTTAAGTCATAATTGACAGTAATGTGGATTGATGCCTCACAAAAGGGCACTAGTATAGCTGATCGACACGAATTTTATCCTGGGGCCTCACAGTAACGAGGCCATTGCTTAGCCTCTGAATCATGACTGTAGGCAGTGGTTGCTAGGGTACGCGGCCGCCCCCACAAATCCCCCAAAACGAAGAAAATGCAATAAATTGTCAAAAAAATCATTGCATTTTTCCCCTGGCCCCCAACAGGAAAAATTATTCTGTGTAGCCATGCCTTGAACCATAATGCATGACCCTTCAGAGGAATTTTTCCTTTTTCGACTGAAACCCTTCCCCACACTTTGTTACAATCAAGAAAAGTGTCCCTCAAAATCCAAATCCAAACAATCCTATTTACCTTTCCAAAGATAGAATTACAACATTTTGTCTAAATTATATTTTAACGCTGCACATCCCCATGGGGAATAAAGAGAAAGGGGGATATCAAGCTTAGACTTATAACAAAAATTGCTATAAAATGGAAAGTTCCAAACCACAAAATGTTACATTTTCTGCGACATCACAAAATACGAAGTAGAAAACTTCAGTATAGATCGGCGTTTTTTTTTGTGTTTTTTTCTCACTTGGACGAACGGCGCGCCGTTCGTCCAAGTAAGAAAAAAAATCAAACGATTGAATAAGCGACGAGAAGATGTACACGTGCAACAGCATTTTCAATAGTTTTATTTTATTATTTCATGCGCACACCCAGTTAGGTTCAGATATTGATGATTATAATGATGATTACAATTATGATAATGATTATGATGACGTCGATGATAGGTATTTGCATAGTCTTATACAACAATCGCGGCATAGATTTTTGTTAATTTAGCTATAGTACATCATCTAATAATTTCCAAACCAATTTTCTTGCAGATACCCTCAGTTATTCATCAAATCAATGCACATTGCAAAAGAGAGTTTGCCTCGGTATCATTTTATTCACTTTGTCATCATTATAAATTTCTAGATGCTAGCTGAGTAATATTTTCTGCATTATGTTTGAAAAAGATGTAGGAATCGGCATATATAAGTTCTGTCTTATATTTCTTTCTATCTATCCATAATAACATTGTCCTTTTAATTCACGTAGGGTGTTACTCTCGTGTCCCGGGCGCGTTATTTTTTTTCTGCGGCACAGATTGTTTTTTTTTTTTGTTAAGGGGTCTTGATTCAACCATAACCCTAACCCTAACCCTAAACTTTCCCATAGGCTCAACGCGCACCTAACCCCAATCTGTGCCGCAGAAAAAAATAACGCGTCCCGGGCCGAAGGGGATGAAGCGAGTTTTCACATAGTCACGCGGATATGGAGGTAGCTCATTCAAAGTGCATCATTGTGTGTAATTGCCAATATCGCATTTTATACATGCAACCTTTGTACTATTGATATGTGCTGTGCCAGTCATCAGTTTCGCAGCGATCGCTATACCAAAATGGGCACTTTTTTGTTGTTGTTGTTTTTTTTTTTGGGGGGGGGGGGGGGAGGTTAGAACACAAAGCTAATTCTATGGGCAACTGGTTTATCATAAAATCTTCACCAAATCCTTCCACCAAGTCACCTTCATTCTCTGATCGAGGTGTTATATTGAGGTTGGGTGGTAGTAGAGGTAGTTAGTAGAGGTAGGGTGGCAGTGAAGGTAGGCAGCAGTATGGAGGTAGGGTTGTAGTTATAGTAGAGGTTGGGTGGAAGTAGAGGAAGGGTGATAATAGAGGTAGGATGGTAGTAGAGTTAGGGTGGTAGTAGTGGTAGGGTGGTAGGAAATGAATAGTGTTATATCTTAAGCGTATGGAGAGGGCCTACGGTGCGCTGCATGCAGAAGAACGATCAATACAAAATAAAGACATATAAGACGCAACTCGATTTTGAAGCTAAAATATTAATTGCATTTCGCCTCGAATAACATTCCATAGATTCCTCCTTTTCACATAAGCATTCCGAGTTCATTTCACGAAGACCATGCTTGAATTGCACCTCCACATTCGATTTATTTGTAGTGACTAATTTTAGTCTTTCAGTACTATCAAGCTTTTCGGATTAATCTACACGTAATATACAACATAAGTCGATTCTTAAAGATATAGACCGGTAGTGGTGAAATTGCGGTTAAATATATCAATAAGTAGGCCGTTTCCCGGCAAAATTTGTAACATCACGTATTATTCAAAACATATTCTTTCACAAGATTGCTAATAAGAGCTTCCATTTCATTTGTTTAGTGGGGGCGTTTCCAAAACTGGTCTATAACTTTAACGAAGAGGTAGTTCACATAATTTAATAAATGGGTGGGGTCTATCTGACCTTGATATCATCTTTAGATGGTGTTGCCCAAATCAGTCTCTTTTGATAATATGCAAAACGTAGGAATACGTTATGAGGAATACACACAAAAGAGAAATGATACCCTGTTAAGTAAAATACATAACATATCAACTCGTTTATGAATTCAAGATAAATTTGTACTATAAATTTCTGCTTTGATTACCTTGTGATAAAACCCTGAAGCAGCACGATATGAAGAGCGATGAATACAACATTCGATGTAAATAATGGTGGAGTATATATCATCCAATGAATATAAAGACTTGAAACTAGTCCCCTCTCTCTCTCTCTCTCTCTCTCTCTC
>BEXV01000457.1:18733-34754 GCA_003118195.1 Hemicentrotus pulcherrimus | reverse complement strand
GGGGGGGGGGGGGGGGTGGGTAGGGATAGGTAAATAGTGACAATACGACAGTGTTAATGTGATTTTGTTATTGTACCAATGCTTTTTTAATCACTGATCTCAGACATTGACAAAAGTATGAAGGATTTTCCGGAACTTCGCAGGAAAAGTAATCACCTGATATGTTCAGAAGAGTGACTTTAGTATCTCTAGTTCCCGGTGGGTAGATCACTTCCAGGCAAGCTGTTATGGTAGTTCGCATCCAATATAGATTACTCCTGTCTGTCCCATCAGCGGACACTCGTCGTCTTCATTTATCTTACAAACAGCTTTATTTCCGTATGAAAAACAAAGAACATGAATAATAATTAGACAAGATTATTATCCTTGATGCCAACATATCATTATCTATAATAATAATAATAATAATAATAAAATAATAATAACTACAGTGTATATATATATAGCGCCGGTATCCGGCAGGTATGGTGCTCATTGCACTCGGTAAACAAATTAGCTAAAACTAAAGTGAAAGTACATTAAACAAAGTAGTGACAATAAACATTTTAGAACAATAATTATTTTAATATTGCTTTGCGCCATAGCTTACTGTCATGTGTTATGTCGCTCTCTGCGGGGATTAAAAAAAAAGTTTACAATGTATGTTCAAGAGTTGATTGGCGTCCCCTTTTCGGCCGGCATTTTGTTAGAGTCAAGAAGAAGATAATCAGTGATAATTTATGACGATAAAATTTTATTTAACTGTGATTGGTAGCCTTTTTTAATGTCGTTGTTTCTGTTTTAATTTGAAATAGGTGAAGAATAATTTTTGCCAGCCAAAACTCTCAAAAAAAAATCATTAAGTTTCTGACAAAAATATGGCACAAATTCTACAAAGCGTTCATCAAAAACTCTCCGAGAAACATAAAAATCACCTGTTGTGCATGTGTTTGGAAGACTGCGTACATGTATGCTGCTTCTTTTCACGTCTAAGTTTAGATTGTTAGTCCCTTCAGCGGACACTTGATGATTCTTCTCAACACTTACACCGGGGTCCTTCCAAAGGAATCTTCAGTGAAATCACTCTAGTCTATACCATATTTGGTTTAAGTGATTTTCTAGTTGAGCTTCTGCAGTAATTAATGGTCTCTTCCCTTCGTTGCCATTGGAGATGCAGAAGAATTAATCGTCAAACTTCATTCATAGCATGCACACTCTGAAGAGATGTTTATGTGGCTTTCTCCTCCCTACTCCCTACACGCCTTCTACAGTGCAAACTGCCTTCTGGACCCTCCATTAGTATGTTCCTATGTGAACATAAAGAACATTGATGAGAATTTGACAAGACTGCTTTTTTAACAGATTTCTGACAATTTAATTATTAACTTTGCTTTTGCGTTGCTCCGTTGTGGTAATAGGCAAATTTGAAGATTGAGAATACTGGTATGATTTAAAATTATTACCAAACTTTTTTTTTAAATCGTGACCTCAAGTAGTGACAAAAATATGAATTCTTTTCTATGCCTTTTCGAGAATTTAGAAAGAAAACCAATTACCTTGTATACTCAGAAGTTTGGCTTTGGTATCATTGCTGCCCGGTGCGTAGAGCACTTCCAGACATGGTGCCATGGCAATTGGCAGCCCATATCAATGATAATTTACTCCTATTTGTCCCATCAGCGGACACTGACCCTTGATGACTCCTCTCAACAACTACACCGGGGTCCTTCTAAGAGAATCTTCATCGAAACCGCTCTCCTCAATAATCATATCACGTTTGATTGATTTTGTGGTTGAGCTTCTGCAGTAATTGTCCGTTCCCTTGGTGGCCATTGGAGATGCAGAAGAATTAATCTTCAATATTTATTTTTTAGAAGATGTGCACTCTGGAGAGATACATGTGGCTTTCTCATGCCTACTCCCTACACGTCCTCTACCTTGCTAACTGCCTTCTGGCCCCTGAATCAGTGTAAACCCTATAAAGTGAACATACAGAACATTAATAAGAATTAGAGAAGACCATTGTTTCCACAGAAATGCTGACAATTTCATTATTCTTATTATTATTATTTTTTTATCGCCCTGCTCCATTTTTGCATTAGGAAAAGTCGAAAATTGAAAATATCGATACGATTTTTTTTATTACAAACTCTTTTAAAAATCATGACCACGCAGTGACAAAAATATAAAAACACTTCAATACCTTTTCGAGAATTGTGTCAAAAAATAATCACCTATTAAACTAAGAAGAGTAACTTTGTTATCTCTGCTTCCCGGTGCCTATACTTCCAGACATGCTGTCATGGTACCTTGCAGCCCATATTAGTTATAGATTACTCCTGTCCATCCCATCATTGGGCAATGGACCTTCATGACACCTCTAAGCATCTATATACCAGGGTATTTCATATAGGATCCTCTTTGGAATAACTGCCATCAGTAACAGATAGGTAATTTTTCCTTGCTGAAAATGACTCCTTCATGTTTGGTATCTGGAGATGCAATCCCTCAGCTCATCATTGTGTTTCTGATGAAGAAGAAAAAACAGATAAGAGATAGGTGATCATTATATCCAACACTTAATTTCCAACATGTTTACATGCCACATTATTCAATCAGGTAATTTCATTATAAATGATATTACTGTGAAATCTGACTGTACGTGTAGTGTACATGTACATGTATGAAATAAGACAACATCCATTCAAGTGTCAAGTGACATACATGTATAAGGCCTCATGCCAATTAGGCGCTTGTCAAACATAAATATTCTGTAAAAAAAATATTATCCACCTTTAAGTAGTGCATAGTGCTAGGCTGAGTTGGTTGTCTTTCGGTCTTTATGTCTTCAATATCCGCGGGCATCGTGCCCCCTGGGATTCCTTACAATCTTTCAGACCGGCCATCTCTTTGCTAAGAAATGCTGCCAGTCTTCTGAAGAAGTAGAGTTCAGTCACTTACGGAGAAGGGCCGACCTGCATGTTTTCCCCAAACATTTCCCTTTTACGTCATTTCTGTAAATGATGAATAAGGACATAATTATGGCATAACACATTAGGTAATAGTAAACATCCGAGGTTTGCTTTAATTTGGTAATGCACATTGGTCATAGTTTATTTTTGCTTCATGTGATAGAGGACCTAGGGAATATGACGGACATCAATATAATTCACTAAAAATGTCATCACCGAATTAAAGCATTATAAATAATATGGCATCATCTAAATATTTTTATAATAGTATTAGTCACCTTGACTGCATACTGTGATGAATGAGCTTGTTGTCTCTTGTTCTGTGGAGTGCTGTCAAGCTACTCTACTGTTAAGGTACATGTAGGTTCAGGTACCGTGCTGTACTGCCAATGCCCATATATGGCATCGAGTGTGCTCCTTGGTGACCTCTAGCTTCCTCTAGATGTCAAAGTTCAAAGTGCAAAGGTTTTTCCACATTTTCTTTCAAGCAATCATAAACTACATACAAAAAGAATATTTTAAACGTAATATTATTTTGAAGTATCAATTTCCAATCATTGAACAGAAAGGGGGACATAAAGATCATTTAATTTTTAGACAAACAAAGAATTTCAAAATTTAAAACGAAACAGCAATGGGTATATCAAATGTGATGAAATCAAAACAAGTCAGTAAAAACTGAAAGCTTTACCACGTTGCAAATTGCAATAAATCATAAATAATCTAACTTTACACAAGAAAATATAAGCTAGAATGATACACACATAGGGAACAAAAACCTATTTAGTTGTGCATTTCTTCGGGGTTTATAACATTAATGGATTCCTAAGATTTGAATCATTCAAACAAAATTTTCGTCAAAATCATTCTTATCTGTACCATAGCTGAGGTTAAGGATCTCCTCCCTAAACTTCTGAAGGGATGTACTCTTCGCTGGATGGCTCGTATAGACACAGAAACCGCGACCCCTTAGTTCTGTCAGACCGGACATCTCCTTGTTAAGAATCTCGGCGAGTCTTCTGCAGAAGTAGACTTATCGCTTACGGAGAAGAGCTGACCTCTCAAGCCCACTAAGAAGATGCGTAGTCCCAAGCTTTGTGAAAGCCTTTTCCGTCCCAAATGGCCGTTTACATCATTTCTATAAGATCATTAAAGGCATAATTATTATGGAATAATAGAAGGTTATAATACACATCCGAGATTTGCTTTAATTGTGTAATGCAACTTGGTCATGATTTTTTTGCTCCATGTGATAGATTTCCTAGGAATATGACGGACATTAATATAATTCACCTAAACTTTTTCATCATCGATTTAAAACATTATGAATAATATGGCATCATCTAAATACTTTTACAAAATTATTGGTCACCTTGACTGCATACTGTGATGAATGAGCTTGTTGTCTCTTGTTCTGTGGAGTGCTGTCAAGCTACCCTACTGTTAACTTAGATGTAGGTTCAGGTACCGTGCTGTACTGCCAATGCCCATATCTAGCATCGAGTGGGTTCCTTGGTGACCTCTAGCTTCATCTAGATGTCAAAGTTCAAAGGGCAAAGGTTTTTTTTCACACTTTCTTTTAAACAATCATAAACTACAGTTCCTACAAAAATAGTTTAAAAGAAATATTATTTTGAAATATCCATTTCCAATCATTACATAGATAGGGGGACACAAAGAATATTTAAGTTTAAGACAAACAAAGAATTTCAAAATTCAAAACGAAACAGCAATGGGTATATAAAAAAGGTGATGAGATCAAAACAAGTCAGTGAAAACTGGAAGCTTTATCACATTTCAAATCGCAATAAATCATACATAATCAAACTATACAAAATATTATATGCTGGAATAATGCACATAGGGAACAAAATTCTATTTGGTTGTGCATTGCTTCGGGGTTTTTTTTTTTAGCATTAATGGATTCCTAAGATTTGAATCATTCAAACAAAATTTACGTCAAAATCATTCTTATCTGTACCATAGCTGAGTTTAAGGATCTCCTCCCTGAACTTCTGAAGGGATGGCCTCTTCACTGGATGGCTCGTATAGACACAGAAGCTGCGACCCCTTAGTTCTGTCAGACCGGACATCTCCTTGCTAAGAATCTCGGCGAGTCTTCTGCAGAAGTAGACTTATCGCTTACGGAGAAGAGCTGACCTCTCAAGCCCACTAAGAAGATGCGTAGTCCTAAGCTTTGTGAAAGCCCCTTTTCCCCCAAATGTCTGTTTGTCAATTTCTATAAGATCATTAAGGGCAAAATTATTATGGAATAATAGAAGGTTGTAATACACATCCGAGGTTTGCTTTGAATATGTAATGCAACTTGGTCATGATTTGTTTTGCTCCATGTGATAGAGGACCTAGGGAATATGACAGAAATCAATATAATTTACTCAGACTTTTAATCACCGATGTAAAGCATTATAAATAATATGGCATCATCTAAATAATTTTACAAAATTATTGGTCACCTTGACTGCATACTGTGATGAATGAGCTTGTTGTCTCTTGTTCTGTGGAGTGCTGTCAAGCTACTCTACTGTTAACTTAGATGTAGGTTCATCTACCGTGCTGTACTGCCAATTTCCATATCTGGCATCGAGTGTGCTCCTTGATGACCTCTAGCTTCATGTACATGTAGATGTCAAAGTTCAAAGGGCAAAGGCTTTCCATATTTTCTTTCAAGCAATACTATAAACTACATTAAACAATTATATATTTTAAACAAAACTCTATTTTAAAATTTCAATGGACAATCATTACATGAATAGGGGGACATAACGATCATTTCAGTTTTAGACCAACAAAGAAAATGAAATTCAAAACTAGACTGCACTGGGTATATAAAATGTGGTAAGATAACAGCAAGTCAGTAAAAACTGAAAATCTTGGCGCTATTGCAAATTGCAATGCATCGTACATCCTTATACTTTTTAGAAGAAAATGAATGTTAGAATGATACACACATAATAGGGAACAAAATCCTATTTGGTTGTGTATTGATTCCGGGTTTTACCATTACTGGATTCCTAAAATTTGAATCATTCAAACAAAATTGTCGTCAAAATCATTCTTCTCTGTACCATAGCTGAGCTTAAGGATCTCCTCCCTGAACTTCTGAAGGGATGTACTCTTCGCTGGATGGCTCGTATAGACACAGAAACCGTGACCCCTTAGTTCTGTCAGACCGGACATCTCCTTGTTAAGAATCTCGGCGAGTCTTCTGCAGAAGTAGACTTATCGCCTACGTAGAAGGGCTGAGCTCTCAAACCAACTTTGAAGATATGTAGTCTAGTCAGACTCCTGCAAGCCCTTTTCCCCCAACAATGTCCTTCTACATCATTCCTGTAAATGATCATTAAGGACATGTCACTGGAATAACAAAAGGTTTGCTTTATTATATAATGCAACTTGAAAGTGATGTCATAAATAACCCAGGCCGGAATAGGACTGACAACAATATAAAACACTTTATGAGTAAACAGCATTATGAAGAATATGGCATCATCTAAATACTTTTGCGAGATTATTAGTCACCTTGAATGCATATTGAGATGACTGAACATGCTGTCTCTTGGTCTATAGAACACTTTCCAGCTATTCTAGTGTTAAGTTAGGTTCAGGTACCGTGCTGTACTTCCAATGCCCATATCTGGCATCGAGTGTGCTCCTTGGTGACCTCTAGCTTCATCTAGATGTCAAAGTTCAAAGGTCAAAGGTTTCCATCTTTTCTTTCAAGCAATCATAAACTACATACAAAAGAATAGTTTAAACAAAATATTATTTTGAAATATCAATTTCCAATAATGACATAGAAAGGGGGACAAAAGATCATTCAAGTTTTAGACAAACAAAGAATTTCAAAATTCAAAACGAAACATCAATCGGTATATAAAATGTAGTGAGATCAAAACAAGTTAGTGAAAACATAAAGCTTTACCACATTGCAAATCGCAATAAATCATACATATTCAAACTATAGACAAGAACATTTATATGCTGAAATAATACACACAGGGAACAAAATCATATTTGGCTGTGCATTCATTCGGGGTTTATACCATTACTGGATTCCTAAGATTTGAATCATTCAAAAAAAAAATCGTCAATATCATTCTTCTCTGTACCATAGNCGTAATATTATTTTGAAGTATCAATTTCCAATCATTGAACAGAAAGGGGGACATAAAGATCATTTAATTTTTAGACAAACAAAGAATTTCAAAATTTAAAACGAAACAGCAATGGGTATATCAAATGTGATGAAATCAAAACAAGTCAGTAAAAACTGAAAGCTTTACCACGTTGCAAATTGCAATAAATCATAAATAATCTAACTTTACACAAGAAAATATAAGCTAGAATGATACACACATAGGGAACAAAAACCTATTTAGTTGTGCATTTCTTCGGGGTTTATAACATTAATGGATTCCTAAGATTTGAATCATTCAAACAAAATTTTCGTCAAAATCATTCTTATCTGTACCATAGCTGAGGTTAAGGATCTCCTCCCTAAACTTCTGAAGGGATGTACTCTTCGCTGGATGGCTCGTATAGACACAGAAACCGCGACCCCTTAGTTCTGTCAGACCGGACATCTCCTTGTTAAGAATCTCGGCGAGTCTTCTGCAGAAGTAGACTTATCGCTTACGGAGAAGAGCTGACCTCTCAAGCCCACTAAGAAGATGCGTAGTCCCAAGCTTTGTGAAAGCCTTCTTTTCCCCAAATGTCCGTTTACATTATTTCTATAAGATCATTAAGGACATAATTATTATGGAATAATAGAAGGTAATAATAAACATCCGAGGTTTTCTTTAAATATGTAATGCAACTTGGTCATGATTTGTTTTACTCCATGTGATAGAGGACCTAGGGAATATGACGGACATCAATATAATTCACCTTAACTTTTTCATCACCGATTTAAAACATTATGAATAATATGGCATCATCTACATAAATACTTTTACAAAATTATTAATCACCTTGACTGCATACTGTGATGAATGAGCTTGTCTCTTGTTCTGTGGAGTGCTGTCAAGCTACCCTACTGTTAACTTAGATGTAGGTTCAGGTACCGTGCTGTACTGCCAATGCCCATATCTGGCATCGAGTGTGCTCCTTGATGACCTCTAGCTTCATCTAGATGTCAAAGTTCAAAGTGCAAAGGTTTTCCCACATTTTCTTTCAAGCAACACACAAACTACCTAAAATAGAATATTTTTATCCAAATGTTATCTAGAAATTGTAATTCACTATTATTGCATAAAAAGAAGATCATTTATTTTTTTGAAACACAAAGAAAATGACAACTAAAAAGAGACAGCAATGGGTATATCAAATGTGGGGAGATCAAAATAAGTCAGTAAAAACTAAAAGCTTTACCACGTTCCAAATCGCAATAAATCATACATAATCAAACTATAAACAAGAAAATTGTATGCTAGAATAATGCACACAGGGAACAAAATCCTATTTGGTTGTGCATTGCTTCGGGGTTTATACCATAACTGGATTCCTAAGATTTGAATCATTCAAACAAAATTGTTGTCAAAATCATTCTTATCTGTACCATAGCTGAGGTTAAGGATCTCCTCCCTGAACTTCTGAAGGCAGGGCCTCTTCACTGGGTGGCTCGTATAGACACAGAAGCCGCGACCCCTTAGTTCTTTCAGACCGGCCATCTCCTTCTTAAGAATCTAGGCGAGTCTTCTGAAGAAGTAGACTTATCGCTTACGGAGTAGAGCTGACCTCTCAAGCCCACTTGGAAGATGCGTAGTCCCAAGCTGTGTGAAAACCTCCCCCACCTCCAAATGTCCGTTTACATCATTTCTATAAGGTCATTGAGCGCATAATCATTTTGGAATAACAGAAGGTAATAATACACATCGGATGTTTGCTTTATTGTGAAATGCAACTTGGTCATGATTTGTTTTACTCCATGTGATAGAGGACCTACGGAATATGGCGTAGATCTACATCAATATAATTCACCTAAACTTTTTCATCACCGATTTAAAACATTATGAATAATATGGCATCATCTAAATACTTTTACAAAATTATTAGTCACCTTGACTGCATACTGTGATGAATGAGCTTGTTGTCTCTTGTTCTGTGGAGTGCTGTCAAGCTACCCTACTGTTAAGGTACATGTACATGTAGGTTCAGGTAATTAACGTGCTGTACTGCCAATGCCCATATCTGGCATCGAGTGTGCTCCTTGGTAAACTCTAGCTTCATCTAGATGTCAAAGTTCAAAGTGCAAAGGTTTTCCACCTTTTATTTCAAGTAATCATAACATAAAAGAGAATAGTTTAAACGTAATATCATTTTGAAATATGAATTTCCAATCATTACATAGAAAGGTGGACATAAAGATCATTTAAGTTTTAGACAAACAGAGAATTTCAAAATTCAAAACGAGACAGCAATGGGCATATAAAATGTGATGAGATAAAAAGAAGTTAGTAAAAACCGAAAGCTTGACCACATTACAAATCGCAATAAATCATACATATTCAAACTATAGACAAGAACATTTACATGCTGAAATAATACACACAGGGAACAAAATCCTATTTGGTTGTGCATTCATTCGGGGTTTATACCATTACTGGATTCCTAAGATTTGAATCATTCAAAAAAAAAATCGTCAATATCATTCTTCTCTGTACCATAGCTGAGGTTAAGGATCTCCTCCCTGAACTTCTGAAGTGATGGCCTCTTCACTGGGTGGCTCATATAGACACAGAAGCCTTGATCCCCAAGATCCCTAAGATCCCTTAGACCGGCCATTTGCTTGCTAAGAAGTAGACTTACTCTTTACGCAATGCGTAGTACTGCCCTGTCAGAGCACACACTGGAAATGAATGCGATCCCCTGCTTTTCCAGCTCACCTGGGTGCTTCTGAGAGAAACATATCAGATTAAAGACAATATCACTTTTATGAAACATATTATTGTCATCAGTACGTTATCAAAATTTGCTAAAGTCTAGAACATATTTGATTGTTGCCTCGTGCATAGCGTGACATAAGAACTAATAAATGACAAGAAATGTTTTGGATTATTATGCATCGTATCTCTTCAATGCTTGAAGTTCAGGAATATTTTTTAAACATCATTCACCTGTGAGTGATGCAAACTGTGGGAAAGGTTTGGTTTTCTCTCTGTACAGCGGTGTCGAACAGTAGGCTATGTTGCTCCCAAGATATGTCTCAGCCCTTTTCTCCACGGGCCTCCTTCCACTGGTCGTTCATACAAGCTCATCGTCTGAATCACTCTCATCATTGGAACGAGATCTCAGATAGGTAATCTCCTGGCTGAACTCCTGAAGTGACGGCCTCTTCCCTCGGGGGCTGGAGTAGATGTTGAAACCATAGTCCCCAAGTTCTTTCAGTCCGGGCATCTCCTGCCCAACGAAGGCTGCAAGTCTTCCCAAGGAATAAACGTCACTGCTTTCGGAGAAACCCTTTCCCTTGAGAGCACACTCAGGGGCAATGTAGTTGTATGCCTGACTATACTTGTAGTCACGCTTCTGTGTGGCTGTGAATGGCATCCAGGCTGGGAAGAGCATATTCATATCGCTGGACCATCCGAAATCAATGATCTTAGCTCGCCACTCTTCTCCAGACCTCACCAGGAGCACATTGTCCTCCTTGAGATCATTGCACAAGAAGCCCTTCTTGTGCATCACTGTGAGTCCGTCTGCTATGTCCAACATGACATTCATCCAGGCGTCTTTGTCCAGCTTGGGGCCCTTGCCATCTATGCAATTCAGGATTGAATAGCTCTCGCCTTTTTCTACGTCCCCGCAGAACTCCATAGCTATGCCGACCACGTCCTTACTAACCTTGAAGCATCCGTAGAACTCCGGGAACCACTCCATGCATCCCAACCTCTGGAGGATTTTCATTTCATTCTGGAGCTTCTCGATTGCGGATTTCTTATTTCCGTCACCTCCACTAGGAGGAAGAGCGATGACCTTGAGGGCGACTGGCTCATTGGTCTTGGCGTGGCGGAAAAGATAGACGGTCCCGGCAGTTCCACTTCCAAGCTCGATTGAACCATTCGGCTCACGAAATGGAACAAGGTCACGCATGCGTCTCACGATGGTGCCAGCTTTAGCCTTGCCTTTGGACTTTGGGGTATCCTTTGCTGCATCGAGGTCACTGTTTGACATTTCGATAGCCTTGTCCAAAAATCTGTCTAGCCTCAGAGATGACCAGGGCACAAATGCTTTCCTACACAAAGACAAAGTTATGAGTAAAATCATACATTAATTCGAAATTTGACTCTAATTTTTTTTTTTTTTTACTTTCATGTAGGCCTTTAACTCCAGCAAAAACAAAACAAAACTGGAGGGAAAAAAAAAGGCTACTTATTTTTTCAATGATATTTATCAGAAAGAATGGCTAATGGCCTGAGAGGTTCGATCAGGTAAAAACTCACTGCTGAACATATCCAGGAAATTTCAATTGTTTACCATTAGTACTTACACTTCATCAAACTCTAGTACATCAACAGCGTCAATGAACACAGGGGGAATCTTCTTCGGGCTTGTCGAGAGGGCGTCATAGAAGATCTCCTTAGTTCTAGCTCCTGATTGGTTGTCATCAATGGTGGTAAGGGCATCATAGAAGATCTCCTCAGAGACATCTGGTGCTTGGTTGTCATCGATGGTGGAAAGGGCGTCATAGAAGATTTCCTCAGAGATGGCTGCTGATGGATCAACTTCCTGAGAGCTGTTCGAGGATGGGACCGATATCTCATTGTCTGTCTGAGTCCCTGATGTCTGGACCTGTTTGGAAAGATGGCTCTACAAACAAAAAATATGCAAGACAAAGAACCATTAATACTCAAGCTGCCTTATGTTATAGGTTAATAAAATTATGAAGGCTTTGCAGCACAATAACAAAAAACGGTTGCATAATATTAACAGAAAGCTTTTTTGAACAAAGTATACGTGGAGTTTGTCAAATATACAGATATAACACGATCTTTGGAAACACTTGTCACCTGCAAATCTGTATTATATCGATAAGCATGTGGATTTGTCATCCACTGATTAACTTGATATACGAAAGATGGTAAAGATATTTGACTTGTTTTTTAAAGATTATATTGTTGTTGTTGTTGTCGTTTTTTTTGGTTATTTTTTATGTTGTTATGAATAAGTAATGTATTTCCGGACCCCTTTGTTTCCATGCACCAACAATATTATAGCTTCAAACCCTATGAAGCAGTATGATTATCCATCGTTTTTGAAAAATTTGCTATCTCTGACATGGCGTAATTGTGAAATATTTAGGGATTGGAGTAGAACCTACCAGAAGCTCATCACGTGCTTGCCTGCTTGCACGCTTCTCATCTTCCAAGCGGCTTTCCAGCTCCTCAACGCGTTTCTAGAAGATCATAGCGGAAACCGTTGGATAACGATGAGGAGTTGAACAACATTATACTCCAAACATTTCAAACTATATTTCTCAATTTAGATGTTGATCTTCTTATCCCAGTATTTATTATCAATGTTACGATCATTGTGTCAGCGGATTATATTCATTTTATAGTTATTATCTATAATGAGGCACAGATTAGGAATCTGAAAGCAATCAAACAAACAAAACTTTCTTATTCCAGACACACATAAATAATTTAAAAAACAAACGAACAAAACTTTTGTTTTCTTAGGTAATTGCAAAAGCATTTAGAATTATATAGAATCGATTGCTAAACAAATATCAATTACCTGTTGTGCATCCTTGGAAGACGTGGCCTGCCGCCGCTCTTCTTCCAGGCCAGTTTTCAGCTCTTCAATTTCCTTCTACAAAATCATAATCATCGATAGTTAGAGAATTTCTGCTCGTTTTACATTTCAAGGGTATAAACTCATTACATTCGCTTTTTCCCCACCTTTTGGTTAATGATGTAAAAGTGTGTGGGCTAATTATATAATCACAATTATTGGTAGTAAAATCAAACTAAGATATTTACATGTACATGTAACTGTGCTCTTTTAGAAGACAAAAACAGGAGGAATCCACACTCAAAAGAGTTATCGACACACTACTTTGAGGTGGATTTAACGAAATGCTGGAGTGCTTCCAACTCCAAAGGAAAGTGATTTTTATTGTGACTCCCAATCAATCGAAGGGCGATTTTTATGATTACTGAATATTCATTACCTGCATTGCATCCTGGGTTTCCTCGGCCTGCCGTCTCTCTGCCTCGAGGATGGTGTAAAGGCATACTGCACTGCGCTGTGCCCTGGAGAGCTTTTCCACCATCATAACCAGGATGGAGGATGCACAAGCGTATGGTTGCAAGCCCAGCGTGTCATTTAAATCCTGTGGTACACAGAAGTACACAGAAGTGGGACATATTCAAGGGCGGATCTAGGTTTTTGTGAGAGCGGGGGGGGGGGGGGGCGGGGGGAGGTTTTTAACGCCACGTGTTTGTGTAGTCCCATACATCTTTCTGTGTACAGTATTTGTAACTTTACCAAATTTCTTATCATTTTGATGATTCCAGAACCTTGCAATACACACAAATTCTTATGCTATTTGATCAACCTTTTCTGGTCGATTCCATACCGTTTCTTTCACAATGCAATCGCATGACCAGAACTCAACTTCATCTTTGAATCACAGCATGAATTTTTGTAATCTTGAAGAGGGTTCTTGCCACAAAAAATGGGTATAGGCTTACATGTACTGGTAATTTAAGACTTGCAAGCTTCTTCTTGCAAAGTCTGCTGGTTTAACAGTTACATGTTTTGTATAAATTAGCTACATGAATGATGTATGATTNCCCCCCCCCCCACCCCGTAACTGCCAATTTTGTTTAATTATAGGTCTATGTACATGTACATGTAGTCTACCTGTATAAATTATCTTATGATAATGTAAATCACAGACTAGACTTTTGTTGGGTGGTTATGCTTTACACGCAACCTTTAACTCTCTATCTCCCTCTCCCTCCATCTCTCTCTCTCTCCCTATCTGTTTTGTTCTCTCTCGCTCTCTCTTTCTATCTATACATCTATCTGTTTACTATTATATATCCCTTTCTATCCTTTCTCTCTATTCCTTCAGTCATTTTCCCTTCCCACATGATTATATATATCTATCTAAGCCACTGTTTAAAGACAGCCCCTTTTCACCTGCCATTCCTCTATCAACACTAAAGCACTTTTCAAAGTAGCTTTTTTTAAAAGCCTTACCCGGATTCTCTTAGTCACGAGGTCAAGTTTGTGCTGCGTGATTTGGGTGGTGAGTTGACCAGGCTCAAAGTGCCACACCCTAGGAATCTGCATCGGCACCGAAATGACGCGATCCAGGTCAGCAGTAGTGACGTCATAGGTATCCGTTTCAGATAGGGCATCACTTAATCCCAGATCAGCTGCGACCTCGGAAATCTGATATAAATTGGCGATTATCAGTTTATCATTTCTTTTTTGAAAATAACAGTTTATACATATATACATGTATATGTATTTGCTAATTTATGATTCATTGTCGGTAAAATACTTATTATACTTTATATTGATTAATCATCGAAATACACAACGATTTTCGAACCTCTCACATTGCTGCCAACTAAGTTAAGGATTTTAAAACTTCTTTTCCTTTTTAAAATTCCTTTCATTAAACTCAATTATGCCCATGCAACAAGAATGAATGCAGTGTGTGCAGAAAATGTTGCCCTTTCTATACTCGTGCATCTGGGGGTGTTTCACAAAGATTCTAAGTCAAACTTAACTCTAAGTTGGACTTAAATATTATGGAGAGCCATTTGTAGCCTTGAAATAAAATATATTCGAAAGCGAAAATTCAAGTATTTTAGACTTTTTACAAATTCCACATCAAGAACATGAAACCTCCTTGATATTAGAAAATATGAATGATTTGAATCAACATTTTATGCCTTTTAAAATAACTTTTACAACATATTTTTATAGATTCTAAAGGCTTTCCATAATTTTAAAGTCCAACTTAGAGATAAGTTCAACTTATGATCTTTGTGAAACACCCTCCTAAACTACATGTATTTTTAAGGCTCTGAATCCAAAATTATTTCGCCAAATCACAAACTGCTTACTTACCTTTACATTCTTAGAGCAGTTCCATAGCGTCATTCCATTCATACGTAAGGTTATCATAGGGGGCGGGGCTGGGGTCTTGATAGTGGCTTGTGCACGCACTATGAAATCAGGCAATTCCTAAACCAAGGAGTAGAAAACGGCAGAAAAGTGTTTAGTGACGGTATATAGAAAATCATTGACTTGGCATCATCTTTTTTTTTGGTGAACTTATATTGATAGGCATGTATTTAGGAAAGGCAGGTCCAGAGGCGGCGGAGCGACCTCCAAAGTGGTGACGGGCACCAACAAAAAGGGCACTTTCTGGAGAGAAAAAAGGGCACCTTCAAAGGGAAATCTCTAAGGGAAAACATACAACTGTATAGACATTGGTATACATGTATACCCCTATATTGTGATTATATTATCGGAGATGATTTCAATATTTGTTTCTATTTATACATCATATAAGTTATTGCTTAAGTATCATACCTTGCAGTTGGATGTGATGGTCTAAAAAAAAAAAAGAAGATTTGTGAGGTCGCAGTTCAAAAAATTACATCTTATAAAGAGAAAAAACCCAATCCTGATGGGGTTATTAGCACATTCTCATAACAAAAGACTGAATTTTCTTTTTTGATAAGTTGCATTATTATGACATATAACAACGAGCGAGCTGGGGGAATAGCTTTTTGTCGCTTGAAATTAGGGGAACGTTTAATGATGAGAGGAAAGGGGGAAACTTATCGAAAGGGTATATAAAGACACTTAATATTAGAAAAGAAAGGGACCACGTGTCAAAGTACAAAGGCTAATTATCATAGGTGAAAATGGGGCACTTCTATGATAAACAAAGGAGTGCCGAGGCGTATTAAAGTGTGAAGCTTGATGTATTTGCTGCCCTCAGTTGTAACAAAGAAATTAAGATAAGAAAGGGTGATTAATAGTACTAGTTACGTACTGCATATGGGGGGGGGGGGGGG
>BEXV01000456.1:178496-216550 GCA_003118195.1 Hemicentrotus pulcherrimus | reverse complement strand
CTCTCTCTCTTTATGTCTCTCTATCTCTGTTTCTGTCTCTGTCTCTATCATTCTTTCAATATTGTACTGTAGTACTGCTATAGTGTACTTCTCATGCTTCTTTTATTTTCTTCTTTTGTAATCACTACATACCCTCAAAATGTCATCATTTAACAGGTACCAGGTGCACCTGCACTTAAATACCCCCTCCCAACCCCCATTCTCCCTCAACTCTTAGAAAATATAGACGGGTTGGACTCTAGCCTATCAGCTTTATAACTAGCCATTTCAGTTTTTGAACTTTCTGCACATTTAATATTGGGTGAGCAATCTCTTCACCTACAGTTGTATGTGGTATGTCAGAAGATGTTGAGTGTTTTAGGAGGAGTTGAATAGACGGGGACCCTGATGAATGGATGCATTTATGAAGGCAGTTCAGCCCCCAATCTGACCAATATTAGGTCAAGAATTGGGCTTCTGTCTTAACCATTTAGTGCTAATCATTGGACTGAACTCATCACTTCCTGCCCAGAGTGCATGCCCTTTAGATCAGGTAATGCACAGTTCAGCGCAGCGTAGTTTACAGGCTTTTTGTAAATAGAAAACACACTTAATGAATTATTGCTTGTACACCATACATTTTTAGGTATCTGATTTGAATCTTTGTGCAAAAACTGCTGTGTAGTTGTTTTGTATTTTTATATACTGTATGCAGATTTGTTGATACTTCTTGTGACAGAAAGTGTTAGTTCATAGATCATTGAGAGCAGAAGCCGCAGAGGCCTATCTTATTTTACTGTCTTGCATGTGCAGTACTTGCAATGTCATTGACCCATGACATCTTCATGTGCTTGTAGAATGGACAATGTCTGATCCTGTGATGAATCTAGTTTAGACCACATTGGATCCAAGGCATTTACCTTTACCGTACCATACATGTATGTACCTGTACCATATTTTAGTACCCAATGAATCTATTTTTACCAAAGCACCTAGCCCAGACCGTCTTTGACCGAAGTTAACCTAGACCATCTTTGACCCAAAGCATCTGTTCTAGAATATCTCTGACTAAAGCTATTGTCTGAGAGTATTTTTGACCAAGGGGATCCTTCCCTAATTATACTCAACGAAAGGCATCTATTCTAGGATATTTTTGACCCAATGCGTCTATTCCACACTATATTTGTCCAAAGGCATTTGCTCCACAATCTAGAACCATCTTTGACCAAAGGCATCTGTTTCAGTCCATGTTTGTCCAAAGGCATTCTGGTCAGTATATCTTTGACCAAAGGCATTTGCTGCAGACCATCTTTGAGTAAAGACATTTGTTCCAGGATCTAGACCATCTTTGACCACCAAAGGCATCTGTTTCAGACCATGACATTGGTGCAGTCAGTGTCAAGTTCAGAAATTTTTCTATTAGAGCAAGATGGAAACTTCCTCTTCCGATGATTAATCTCTGGATTCAGTTCAATAAGGAGAAGATAGCTCCGTGGATCTAGACGTCGGTCTAGCACCTCCTCAGGTTGTCTTAAGTTCTTATGAGGAAAGGATGTCATTAATTTTGGGTTTGGTAGTTTTCCACAGCCGTTGGGGCTTTCATGGAAGAGATAACCTTTTTGGGTTCAAGAAACTTACATCATGAACATGTACAGACTTTGTTTCAATGAAATAGTGCATTAAAGAAAAGCAATTCCTGTTTTTATTAAAAAGAATGTACATCATATATGCTCAATAATATAAATTATGATATTCGGGAAACTTTTTATACAAAGCCACCATGGGCTTTTCCATAGTTTTCCAATTTCATTTTAAACTATTGTAGTAATTGACCATTCCTTGTATGTATATATACTTGTATGTATTTGCATTTGATGTGTTTTTATAAAAATGAAATAAATAAACGAACTTGAACTTGAACTTGATGTACAGTTTTGTACAGTGTTTGTGTTTCAGTTATTTTAATTACTTTCTTGATTATTCATCCATATGAGTATTTTTCTAAAAGATGACATGTCAAAAATATGACATTGATGTAGTATATTTTATGCTCGTATGCAAGGTTTAGGTAAATTTATTTTATGCTTGCACCACACCATCAAGTTAAAAACAAAACAAGGATTTTTGGGGGGTGGTAGGTAAAGAAGGATGAAGAATAACACGTAGAGTGTGAAACCATCAGTGTGCAGTTGATAATCACTCAATTAGATAGCTGTAATAGAATAAAGATTCAACTACTCCCAGCGCAAAGTGGCTTTTAGCGTAGTTTCCCCTTCTTTAATTTGTTTTCCTTTTTTCTGAATAAATGTGACCTCTCGGTCAAGTACCTTTTCTGACTCTCAGATATTGATTCAGTTTCAGACTTTCTAATGTAAAAGAGTTATATAACATGATACAATACAACAAAAAGTTGTAATACAATAGAATACAAAATATGGACATGTATATTGTATTCTCTCTGCTCATGCAATGGTTATGTGCATTTTAAGTCACATGCCACCTTGTAATGACTCACATGATGTGATTACATAATACTTTAATGAGTTGTAGTAAATCTCATTACCCAGGTAATTAAATCTACCTCTACCTGGGGGGATGTACCAATTTCCAGCGCTCATCTTTTCTAATTTGTCCATCATTGTGGCTGAAAAGTGAAGCAAATGTGACGATGATGAATAAAGACAAATGAATGAAAGCTCCCCTCCCCCTCTTTCAAACTTTAATCTACTCTTTCCCCCTTCCTCAACCATCCAGGTTGGTACCCCTTCCTATTACTGTTACAAAAGGAATCGTATCACAATACATTTATTTTTGAAAATAACAGTTATACATGTATATATTGTCATTAATTAAAGTTAATCCAAAGTTTTGGTATGGGGTCATGAATTTGGTTCAAATGAACATTCTGGAAGCATAAGCGATTTTACAATATTCAATGATCATTCTCGTTGTTGAAATAGAGTCTAAGGTGATGTAATTATAAATAATTAACTCTTTGTGTTTTATAGCTCCCTGTTAAGACTGATATTACTTTAGCTTTAAAACAATGTTTCTTGACTACACTTTTTCATCGCCATGGTCGCAGCTACCATGGAATGGCCTAAGGCGCTATTTGAAATGTTTGAAATTTACCGGGAGCACTGGTAAATTTTGATTATTCAATTTCTTGAAAGCAGAAGTGTTTTAAGGGCCAAATTCTTATAATGCATTCACACGGGTGTCCAAATACATGTACATCAAAGTTTTAAAGAATTACTATCCATCCTTTTTTCCAAATTTCTCAAAACTTTGCATTACCTTTAAATGTTAAATTCCTCTGTTTCTACTGTTTTGTTACAGACCTAGTGGAGTCAAATCAGGCATTATTTCATCTCATCCTCTGGAGATATCAGAGAAGAATGTAAGTATTTGTTTCTTCATCAATCAATACCACACTGTTTCTTTCACTATACAGTAGTACCAGAAACTTAATTAATGGAACATTCAAGAATCATTAAAAACAGCTATTTTTTTTTTTGCATATACGTTTTTGTGATTTTCAGAAAGTAGTGTTGTGAATCACATATTGTGGTACAAAACATTTTGAGAATTTTGACAATTTGCCAAATTGTGGAAGTTTCTGGTTTCTGACAGTTTTTGCTTTGTGTCTGTCAATGGTTCATTATCTCGCTGTCTTTTTTCTATTTGATGTAGATTATGATATTGATGCTACTTCAGTCATCAAAACATTTAAGATTTCTGAGTTGAAGATAATAAATATCCCAAAAAGCCCTCCTCCCCCTTTCTCTCTCTGTGTCTCTCTCCCTGCATGTATCTGTCAATAACTACCCTAGAGGAAGCACGTAATACCTCGAAAGTAGAGAAGTGAAAATGAGAAATATCTGGAAATCACACAGGAAAGTGTAATCAATTTTTGGAAAGGAAACCAGTCTGTTACCTATTCTAGCTGATTCATAGTAGGATTAAATTATGACACTTCCAAATGAAATAGGATTCATTTTTAGACACCAGAGGGCAGTGTTCATATACAATGTACTCCGGGCAGATGAACTGGTCATCATGTTAAGTTACTCTTCTAGATTACATTGTTTAATTGACCCCCTAGGAAAATAGAAGGGAAAAGAGAAGAAAAAGAGGAAACTGCTTGCAAGTATTCTGATAAGTTGACAGAAGAATACATTTTCAGCTCTATCATGGCAAAAAGGGTCTTTTAACCAATTATGTAAACAAGATATTTTCACAATAACAATCAGATAGAAGTTTGT
Organism: Hemicentrotus pulcherrimus; assembly: GCA_003118195.1. Classification (NCBI taxonomy): domain Eukaryota; kingdom Metazoa; phylum Echinodermata; class Echinoidea; order Camarodonta; family Strongylocentrotidae; genus Hemicentrotus; species Hemicentrotus pulcherrimus. The sequence continues at coordinate 212,306 of BEXV01000456.1, read as the reverse complement.
GTATAATGTGAAATAACAATAGAATGTAGATAACTCTCTAACAAAATGCTTAGTTAGCAGTTGTCCAGATATATTTATTATTATTTGTTTGCATGCAAGTACTGGAGGTATTGAACGTTTGAAGAATTAAGATAATTGTAGCAATAAAGCACATTAATGCTTGTACAAGACTTATGCTGATTGGACAGATCTTTAAATAGCTCTAAACTTCATGGTGAATTCATCATCTGTCGCATAGGAAAGGGATAGATCTTTCTTGATTATACTCACACATGTCTTGGTTTTGATGACGACATTAAGTGTAGTTTGGAAGCATTTGACTTGTTGCCAATTTATGATATGTTAATAGGTTTAATAATTACTTTTTTTGAAAGCAAGGTTTGGTTTGATGTTTTTTTTTTTTACCTGACTGCTAAGAAAACATGTGTATGATTGTACATGTAAGTAAGCAACCAGGGGGAAAACAGGACTTGGTGATGAGGACTGATGCTTTACCGAAAGGCACTAGCGCATTGACTTGGTTTCGAACCTGGGACCTCCCGGTTACAAGACCACTGCTCTACCGCTTAGCCATCGCGTCTACTTCTATTTGTAGAAGACACGTGTACATTATTTTGTTGTAGTTGTTATTTAAATTAGATTGGAGAGGTACCGTTGTCAGCTATCAGAGGCACTGACAGACATGTTACTTATTTTAGAACTTTTAATTGCAGAAAATATCATCTGTATACCACACAAGTTGGCAACTTAACTTAAAGATATTAAGTTATATTTTAGGCATCATTCAAAAAAATACATCTCTTGCAAAATGGCTCTCTTTAAATTGATTATTGAGCTTCTGTATTTCTGAGGTACAAACTTGGCTTAGCACCAATGATAGCAAACCGAGAAAAGATGTTCAGTAGAGATAGGAGTTTTATATGGAAGTTTGTGGTTATGTCGTTTTAAGGAGCTCTGATTTTGTTTATTTAGGTAGGATATACGCATAACTTCCTTTCCTATCTTTTCCATTTCTATTCTTACAATTCTAATACTTTGTGTTATACAGGTACATTTCGTGTTTATTAGTGTACATTCATCCAATCTTTAAATTTAGCCAGGTTATTTTCTCCCTTCTGAGCACTATTTTGACAAATTGCGTAACTTGAATGCCTCATCAAGCCCCCACCTAAATGAAATCATATAACATCCTTGAGCATGTCAAAGCCAATAAAACTGCCACAGTGCTGGTGATTCGTTGAACCATCTACAGTCCACCTACCAATAGTCATGCACGTATTTAGTGAAATTTGAACATTGAACCATTCTGGTAAAGGATGGCCTCATCTCCAGTATGTAGTCATGCATTTTAACTCCAAATAATGAGCACTGAGGCCTATACAAAGATAATTGTAGCAACTGTTGAAATTACACTTTGCAAGTGGGACCATAAACCTGTTGAACCTCTTTCCCCAACAAAGGGAAAATACAACAATTTTCATTTGTGTGCATTCATATTTTGTAACTTCATGTACTTTTAAACCATTCTCAAAATCTCATGGATTCTTAAGGTTATGCCTTCTCATGAACTATCATCCTGTATTTCCAACTGACAATTTTTAAAATAAATTTGCTATAAACAATATAATGTAGATTATCCTCGAACCATAATTTTATGCCAGTCATATATCCACCTGCTGTGTTTTATAATTACCCCTACAACCAAGTTCATTAACAGTGTAATAATTAAGCATCCTGAGTGTCATAAGTGTATGGAGAGTGAGTAACGCTCGTTCCGTCTCCGATATACGCTGCATCCAACCATGGCAAGACATAAAAGGGTTAAACCACTTGCGTAAAAAGCAAAAGAAAGGAGTGAAGATAGGGACTGAAATGACCCGGATATGGAGAGGACAAGCCCAAAATAATTTTAGCTCACATGACTTGAATGATATCTTATGATGACTCAATCTAGAGAGGGAGGGGTACAGGGAGAGGTGCATGGAGGGGTACAGGGTTCATCCAAAGGGGCACATTCATTCATGAGAGAGAGAAAGTGCATTGTGAAGTTCATAAGCCATCCATGTTTGTCCGCTAACACTCTCTAGCCTTCATGTTAATGGTTTTGGCAGTCATCACACCTTATGGAATGGCCTATTTATTCTAATAAGAAAGAGACAAAGAAAGACAGAAAGGGGGAGGAAGTAAAACAGGAGGGGAAAAAAAAGATATTACAATAGCAGATAAAATTAGAATCAATAGAAAATAACACAAGGACAGGATGAGGCAAATAATAGCAAGAAGTGGAACGGGGTGAAGGTTGAAAAAGGGTATGGAAAGAAAAGCTTGATGGAAAAAGAGGTCATATAGCACTAACGGTTGAATGGAAAAGTCATGATAAAGAATGTTTAGTTGGCTATTGGGTAATCAGAAGAGAAAAATACACATTTAAGACTTTGTTCAAATGAATATATGGCTTGGGGTGTATGAGTGTATAGGCCCACCTGTGAGATGGAAGTAATTTGCTTGCGGATTTAAACAAGTGAAAGGGAGTTGAAAATAAATGGGGACAGGTTGGGTGTTGAGGCCTCCTGTAACAAAACAGTTGTATAGAACTGAAAAGTCTGACCTGCAGTTTCATTCATAATCTTGTTGGCCCAAACTCTAACCATTGTGATCCATATATTTGTACGTGTTACAGGGGGGTGTTTCATAAAGCTGTTCTTAAAGTTACACGTGACTTTACGAATTACTTTAATATGAACATCCAAATGGGATGCTCAATCATTTTTAACTGCATCAAGTAAAGTTGAACTGTGCAGATGTAGATTAACATTCTTTTTATAACAAACATTTTTAATACAAAGTATTTTTTTGCCATAATTTAATTGAGGTTATTGAAAATATTGTCACATTTTGTTAAAACATCAGAGAAAAACTTTGGGTATCCTATCTGGCACTTCATATTCAAGTTGTTCGGAATGCATAACTTTACGAACAGCTTTATGAAACACCCCCCTGGTGTACATCTCATCACAATAGATCCATATATACTTAACTATGAATCATATCCTTCGTAAGGCTTCACAGGTATATTTATTGGAAAGGTTGCTAGAAATGTTTTGCTTTAGCTGGTAATTATTGGGGCTATTAAAACAATACATTGCATTGGGTTTAAAGCAAAGGGCATAATTCAGTTTTCCTTTCCCTGTAGCCATACTTGCTTATTAACAAAATGTATAACGATAATGTGTACAACTTTACAACATTATATCATTATGTGGCTTTTGTAATAGAACATCAGTTTGTGTAACTCACAAGAACATAGTTCACTTTAGTCTACAACATGACTTCTCTTTATGTTCAGTGAAACAGATTTGCAGAAAGGGGTGCTGAATTTAGATTTACCGGTAATGAGAAATTGCAATTCGGCATAGCCCTTTTTTATTTGCTCAAGTATGGCTTTTTGGCTTTAGATAGATGGCTCTCTTTCCAAGTCTCCAATAGAGTATAAACAGATTGGTCTTCTGGATTTCATTCACTAGCTTTTCCGGTGTTTTATTTCAAGAGTTTGTGGTAATTATTTAATCCTTTTTTCTGCAGCAGATAAAATTGTTTGCATGCTTTTACAATTAAATGTCATTGTCTCAGCTTTCATAGTTTCCTTTTAGTGACATATTGCTTTTTCCTTGAAATACAATGCTATATAAGTATTTTAATATAAATCTAGTTGCTAATTTCCTCTGTAAGAAATCCCTCATAGCTCATCATCACATGTTATAAAATTGCAAAGAAAAACTAAAAAAAAACTAATATTTATAAAAGAATACTGAATTTGATGCAGGTTTAAGTGGATAGATTTAGTGCTCATATAATCAGTTTATTTGGCATCATAAAAGAACATTACAAGTCATAAATCCTCTAAGAAGCAATGTGTGCTTGTACATGTACATGAGGCCCCTAACATGGTAAACACAGTATCAAATTCTGTTTGGAGCTAGGCAGGGGTTCACTCATAAAGTTTAACACAGATTTAATGCCCTTCTGGCTCGTAACAGATTTTTTTTTGCTCCAGAATTCAAGTAATATATATATATATATGTATATATACATGTAAGTGCGAGAAATAAACAAGTTAAAGGAGCTACACAAAGAAAATTTACTAAAAACTGATAATTAGAACAAATTACATATGGATGGAAAGATTTTCTCTTGAAAAACACGAATAATTTGCTGAGAAATCATATAGATATCGTGGAGAGGCGTAAAATGCCATTTTTCAAGACCCTTCTTAAACCCCCAAGCGCCCCCGAACGTAAGCCAAACACACGAGCGTAGCGAGCTCTGAATAGTGAGGTCACACCCTGGACAAACAGCTCGGTACCGGCTGCTAGCTTCCGCTTAGTCCGTCTAGCTGCAGACCAAGCGGAAGCTAGCAGCCTTTTTTTAACAGCCGTGTCCAGGGTGTGACGTCACACGAAGAACTACGACAAAATACGAAAAAATACGAATAGGCAGTAAATCTGGATCTCAAAACTAACATTTTTGAAAGTTGATTTCTGCGGGCCCAAAACATATTTTGAAGAGGAAATTTGTTGTAATTGATCAGTAAGGCTTTCCCTTCGCAATGATATGAATTTTGCATCAATTCAAAACACTTTTGCTTCTTGGTGTGACTCCTTTAAGTACAGCTACGTCTCACGTTCCTAGACCATTTTCTTCACGCTTATATACATGTATGTATATATATAGAATAATAGTTTGGCAAATGGCGTTCCATAAATCAATGGAAACTTACATGTAGTCCATCTTTTATGAATACAAGCCAGTATAATCTGCAAGATATTGCTTTAAATAAGCTTTCTTGGAAAAGCAACATGGCTCCAATTTTAGATTAGAGATTAAATGCTCTGCTCAAGCCTTAACATACACAAACAAACCTGTTTAATATGTTACTCTTCTATTGTGTTCAGTTTTAGATTGATGTTAACAGGAGCATATGTTTATTAATCAATTTAGATCTGATGAAGATAACCTATGTATTTTCCCTTTGTTCATGTAATAGTTCTGGAAGAATCAGCAGGAACAGGAGTTTGCCAATTTGAGGAAGCTCCAGGGATTGCATGCACCTCTCCGACTCATGATGGAACGCAGTATAGTCACACAGGTTAGTTTCCTTGTCAGGTCCATCTTTTCATGCAGAGCTTCTAGTAAAATATATTTCCAGAGTTTCCCCACAGTAAACATAAAAGACATTATTGTTATTATGCATTGATAAAATCTAATAATTTATAATGACCTTCACCTTGTATGTGGAAAAGATTGGATGTGTTCAGTATTCTTTTTGCTCATATCTTTGTATATTTCTTTGTAGTTTCTTCTATACAAACTTCAAATGAAAAGGGTAAAAAGGGGCACTATTAGAGTGAATGATTAACATGTTAGTGAATATTCTGAAAAGAGGTTTGCATTATCAGCTATTTATAAATCAACTATTCATCAACATATGAAATCATAACATGAGAAGAGGAAGCAACAAAGGAATTGAATGGAAAATTATAACATTAATGGTATTCTGTTCTTATAATTTTCTTGTATAATTATGATTTAACATCTACAGGACATGCGCTATCAAAGGACGTTATATAACATTTTTCCGGCTTAAACTCTGGCCATCGTTGTGAGAATTCAGAAATAGCAGTAGAATCAGGATTAATATCAAGAAAAAATTTATGATGAATGTATTTTGATCCAATCTCCTTGAATACAATGGGACAACTTTGTATAGGAATGTATTTTAGATTATTGTTGTTGCATGAATACTTGTTCATTCATTTTTTAATTTGTATCTTTTTACTATTTTTTTTGTGCCAGTCTGAGAGCCCTAGTATCTTCCCATCATCTAATGTCTTGGCTGATACCCTATCAGGAAGAGATAGCATCATTGGATTTGAAGATATTCTCAATGGTAAAACAAAATTCTCTTTCTTTCTTCATTCTATTTTATATGTACATTTATGTTTTATGTAATAAATATTTCATGTGAGTTTGTGTACATGTTTGTTCTCTATGTTTTGTGTTTTGTGAAGTGTTGATATGGTTTGGGAAAGAAACAAACATCTTTGCAGCAGGGGTTTTCAGGGTTAATGTGCTACTATCATCTCTTTCTGAAAATTGACTCGACTGTTCAATTACTAAAGAAATTGTTACTTTTGTATTTTGGTAATGAAAATTTATTAGTGTATGTTTGTCTCGTCAATTAAGACATAGCTTGATGTCGTGAGGTGACTTGATATGTCGTGAAAGAGGGGCCAGGTAATTCAATTAGGGTGTGTTTTCACTAAACGAGAACAACACCCAAACTACAACGAATCTAATTTCCCTCACCAATCCATAACATTTCTACCTCTCCTTACCTGCACTGCAAGAAGCATTGATGAACCATTATCATGAGGAATGCTCTAGTAATGGAATTCATGTCCCCATGATTTTATTTGACATATTTAGTTATGAAGGATTTTTTAAAGATGTAAGTTGTGGTTAAAAGGGGGTATTTTAGCACACCTTTACAGTCACCATACAGTAGGATGAATATGAACAAACAATTATAATAGTTTTTGTGCACTAATTATTTTTGAAGTCCAGGGGTGAAGCTGACTTTTAAAATTTCTTTTAACTGTTTTGAAGTTTCTTTTTAAAGGGTCTGCTTCTGACTTGGAATGAATTTTGTGTCAGGAAGCTTTTCAATATCCCTTTCGTCTTCACCTTTGATGTTCCTATTCAGTGTTCCTACATGTATTCAGTGTTCCTATTCACCCTGTTTTATAGTTTGTAGTTAAAAGAACACCAAAATCTTTGGTTCATTTTATCTGAATAGCTTCCTGAGACTACTTTGCTTCAATGGAGTTTATGGTAACATGTAGGTGGCGTGTTACTGTAATTACTTCATGTGGAGACAAATTGGTTATATCTATACCTACAGGGATAGATGCTGGTGATTGTGTCTCAATCAGAGCTACAGTTACTCTTAGATCATGCTAACAATTGATATCTAGTAAACATGGATAGCTATGGGGTTCCGGCATGTGCTGTGTGAATGGTTGAAATGTTAGAGACCAAACCACCAATCCATGACTTAAAATCAGTGAGTGTTTGGCTTACCATACTAACCTGACAGGAAGATGCTTATTTGACCCCTACTGAGTTGACCTTGATGGAGAGGGATAGACTCGAGCTGGAGACCATTTTGTCAATCAAGGAACATCCTAACTCACTCACAAATAAATCACTTGTCTTATTTTTACTGTTTTGTGGCATGGTTAAGTTGTATTTTTGGACCATTGTCTTTTTTGCTTTTATCTTATTCTTCTTTTTGTTTTCTCTTCATTGCATGAGAAGCAATACCATAGCTAACCGTTTTTACTAGATATTTATTGTTAGCATGATCAAAGAGTAATTCTTAAGCTTTGACTGAGAGACATCTGTGGGGAGTAAAGCAATGAAAGTAACTGAAATCTGGTTTCTACTAAACAAGCTTTCATTATCGTAGGTTCATCCAAACATATTAATATTGGTTGGGGGTATGAGCAGTAGATTCTATTCTGTATACCATTCTAAAACACAGAGGATATATAAACTTAGTATAGGTGTGCAAATTATGACTGTATGAATTCTAGGACTCCCATTGGACTGCTGCTTAAGATTATTTAGAAGTGAGGAAATGTGTCTTAGAAAGGTAATGTGACTGTTCCTACTTTTATTTGTTAACTCATGGTCATTGTTACATAATAAAGAGGGTTAATTAGGAAGTGATTTATAATGTTGTTTGTTGACCACTATCCAGGGCTAGTTGATGTGAATGAAAGATGGGATGTAGCAATGGAAGAGTAATCAAAGACAATTAACAGAGTGAGAGGAAGTGAGTCCAACAAATGAATATAGAAGCCAACATACAGATGTGCCAGGAAAGTTTGTTGTAGGATTCTTTGGTTAGTTTGCTCAGGAAATAAGTTTAAAGAAAGTACATTATAGTATGACAATGAACCGTTGCTTCCCTGCATGAAGCTATGATACAATGCATGAGACATAAGTGATTTTTAGGGATCCTCCCATCTTACCCCCGTCCTATGGGACATAGTAGGGTAGATGTCACCCCTTTCCTCTTCCGATGTTGGCCGTGACATCACAGTTGATATGGAGGCTCGTTGCTGACATCGTGACGATGCTCTGGCTCACTTTCCCCTCCGGCTTCCTGTGGGTCAAGTGCTCTGTGACACACTCTTGACCTCATCAGTCACAAGTAATTAGTTGGACTTTTAGTTATGAAATAATCAATTAATAGAGAAATAGAGAAACTTAACGAAAGAGACGATTCAATGACATGCACTTGGCTCTGAATTGTGAAGGGAATTGCTGGCCTTGAAGACTCCGGAAAAAAGAAAATAAAGATGTGATAGATTAAATCTGATTCAAACAGCTATATGTACCTGATAGGTGTTGTAGGATATCAAAAAGAAGAAGAGAAAAAGGGGAGAAATGAAGCGATTGGGAAGAGATACAAGTAGAAGTAGAAAGAAATTGTAGAATTTATGAAATCTTTTCTCCTTTGTCTAGGAAACTGCTCAAAATTTTAAAGTCTCAGAGATCAAGCAAACTTTTTTTCAGCCATTCATAAGAAAGCATTTTCAATTTTGTGTAATAGATTGTGAATTTCTTTTTTGATAGTGCCGCAGATATGCATTTACACCCCGATAGAATATAATACATGATAATTATTTCTTAGTTACACAGTATCTGTGAGTCGGGTCCTAGTTTTTGTTTTCCCCTTCCCTACATTGTAATTGTATGCACCTAACCCTAGGCGGAGCATCGTCACATGCCAGTTACGATGACTTGGCCTAGTGCCTTGCTTCCTGTCTGCCACCTGAGTTTCCTGCTCGTTACAAGCACTGGGGGCGCTCTTTATGCTGTTTCCGACAGCAGCCTAATGCACTGCTTAGTATAGAGAGCTGTCTGTGGTCCAGTGCCAGAACGGACATTAATTAAGAGCTTATGATCATAAGATGCATGTTACATAACAGTTGGGGCGTTTCAGTTAAAGGGCATATTCTATTTTTGTTTTAAAGAGGGAAGGGAGCTTCAGGAACTGAGTAGGCATTACAGAAATGAAAGGGAAATACATAGTTTGCCAAAAGAGAAAGGGAATGAGAGAAGAAAGATTTATATGCCGACAGACAAGAAAGACCATCACAAGAACATTGCACCTCTTTCCTATTTGATATGTTCCAGCATTGTCCAGGAAATCTTTCCAACGGTGGATATAGGATCTGTGATGCTCTGATCCATGAATGTATTTCCCTTTCAAATGGGATTGGTTTAACTTCCTGATACTGTTCTATCTGTTGAATTGAAAGAATTCAATTTGCAATGAGTAATTCCAGGTTCCCTTGCATCTCATGGTCATTCTTCTTTATATATCATTCTTCTTCTATCAAACCCAATTAAGCGAATGCTAGTCAGGTTTGACAGGGATGTCTGCCTGAATGAGTAGAGACAGGTGTCCTGAGGAGACGACAGACTGCATCACTTGACATTCTATGACACATTACACTCATCCCTGGGATGTATATACCTTGATATAATATAAACCAAACTACCAGACTCACTTCCATTAATTACTTTTTTAATATCCATGATGTAATGTTATATAAAAGTCAAGCTCCAGGCAGGGGTAAAGTCGCCCCTCCCCCAAGCTAAACGTGACATGGTGTTACATGAACATCGAACTCCAGGGGGTATGATGTAGCTATTTCTGAGGTACCTCTGTCGTCTCTCTGTCGCCTACTTTCAATCTATTGTGATAAGACTTTTCCACTAATAAGTATGTCATCATTAAAGGTACTACATGTATGTCCCATTTGCAGGCCCAAAAATTGAAAAAGTTAAATTCCAACTGCATTTGAAAGATAAAACTAATTTAGATCATCCCTAAAAAAGGTGGGGCTTCAAAGTGTATTTAAGTGGGAAAATAAGGACCGTTAGTTGTCAAATCGACTTTAGGGCTATAGAGCCCAAAAGTAATAGTCTTGATTTTCAGACAATTGTACCGAATGGTCATATGTTCTATGCTGTGCAAAGATTCAATCAGTTTAATCTTGGCCATCACAAGAAGAAGGTTATTGATGTAGACAAATGCTCATGTACCCTTTACAACTCTTTTCATGTATGTTATTACCAAAGAAGAAAAATCCAGTCAGTCACTCAATAGTGTCTGACAGTGAAGTCTAGCTAGTAAATGGGTTTCCTTGCATAATTTGAATATGAGGACACTGCTAATGTTTAAATTTCACAGGACATACATGACATATTCATAATTCCTGCAAAGTTCTACAGCATTTGAGGTTGGCTGCAAAAGGGACATAGTACCTTTAAAGCACTAAGCCTGTTGAATATACCCTCATTGGAGTCTTTCTTTCTTTGTTAGAGTGTTACATTTTAAACTGTGATATGGTATACCACTTGAAAATTTAAAATTAAACCATTGAGCCAGCATAAAGCATGGTTTGTATTGGAAAATATTGAGAGAGTGTTTGTAAAAGTTGAATAAGGAATTGAGTCTTCCAGTATTTACATTTTAACAACAAGAGTATCTACTAATACTGAAGTGCATAGTGGAGGGCTTCTGTCTTACATTAACTTTTAGACACTTGCAAAGCGTATCTTGTATCTTAGCTCGAAAAGAAGTTAAGCCTGATATCTTGCAGGCTTTCCCCTGTCTAGAAGATGTATTCCAAGCGCTGCAAACTAAGATACTCCCCCTTCTTCTTTCAAAGTGTTAAGGTATGCAGGGTCATATTTTTGTGATGTCATATAACTTACATCAGTAAAATAAGTTGTCAACTCTTCTGAAAGGCATCCGATCATGAATCTTGGCTGCTATTGGCAACCAGTAACACATAGAATGCGGCAGTCTAGGAGTAGGAGTGTTGTGAGTCCGTGATATGACTGACTCCCACACCCACTATCCTTGAGGCAGATTGATGTAGAGCAGAAAGCAGAAGACTGTTTCCTGACGCGTATCGTCTGACTATAGAGGGCGTAATTCCTGTCTGACGGCTACATTCTTGTTCCTTCCTTGTCTCGTTCCTGTACCTTGCATCCCTCATAATCCATATCTTCCATGGTTCTCTTGACTTTTTTTTGTTTACCTCCCATATTGGATGTTTTCAATGAAAGATGATGATAAAGATTATGATTTCTCGAGTGAGTGAATGGCTTCATGAACCCCTGGTAGAATATGTCTTACCAAACATTGATGTAAACATTTCCATTAGGGCAGTGATTTCTACCATTGGGCAGTGATAAAACAACAATCTTTCAACTTTGTTTATGTTGGCCTACATGTACATGAAGGTGGGGTATGAAATATTGTCATTAATATACTGCTTTATTAGCTTACAATATATTCTCACCCTTAGAAGTGTAGTTTTGATATTGCCATGGTTGACAAAAATCAATGCACTTGTATCGGCCCAATAAATGAAACATACCAAAGTTATCGGCTTCAAATAAGTTCAAAGCCTAAAAGGTTTACTAAATTTTGGAATATAGCTTTTAAGAGGATGGAGATAAAAGTTGTTATTGCTATATGTCAGAAAGTTACTGGTGAGGAGGGGTAAGAAGGGAAGGGGGTAATTGGTTTAAAAAGGGAAAGGGGTCTTAATGATGATTCTTAGAATTATTAAGCAGGAACTGGATCTGGGTCACTTGTTTCTGTCTCTCTTAGGATATTGGTCATTTAGACCTGTTTTCACCAGTGGGTCTAAACAAATGCCTCTTGAATTTCTATACACAGGTATCTGACATTTCTTTCGCAATACTTGCAGTGATATTTGGTCTTGCATTATTTTGATAAAGATGTACGGTCAGGTAAGGGTTGTGATTGGTATTTATGTTAGGTTTACTTTTGGGGTAAGGTTTAGGTCTTGTGGTAGGTCCAGGATTGAAGGTAGGAGTTGGGACCTGTGGTAGAAATTCACTGAGCAATTACAGCTGAAGCATGTGCTGTACAATCCTATGTACCCCCTCTCTTCCTTTTCCCTCTGTCTCTCCCTCCATCTCTCTTTCTCTCTCTCTCTCTCTCTCCCCTCTCTCTCTCTCTCTCTCTCTCTCCCCCTTTCCCTTTTTCCCCTTCTGTATGAAAGCATATCAGGATGTATAGGTTTATGCCCTCAGGGCAGGTGTGGCGGTCACATGACATGCTTCTAGTATGCCTATGATTAATTAATGTATGGATTCAATGGCTAAAAGTGCTATATATGATGCAGAAATAAATTTGAAAGGGATTTTAAAAAGCTGAAAAGGCAATATGATATTCTGATTTAGTACATAAATCTACAGCTAATTTCAAGTATTTGTTTTTAGGCATGACTTGAAAGTTTGTTTGTTACTTAGTTGCTCAACTTAAATACTTTGGACCATATTCTACTTAGATTTAAACCTGATGCTGGTTTAACGCTTGGTCTTAAAACCAGGGAAATTAGACAGATTTCCATTGCATTTTAGTTTTCCTCTCGGATTCTTAGGCCAATTTTGTGCATCTGGATGTGCCTTCAACCTCGTACATTAATCCTGGAACCTAGCAAATTTGAATTTTAAGATTACATACTTCAATCATGTATGTCACCACTGTTAATCCTAAATTGGGTTGTTAAAACATGAATGCTGATAGACTTGTAGTAGTCATGGGAGGATGAATATAAGAAGACGATTTAATTTGACAGCGTAGAGCATGTATAGAAAGATGACCCACTCCTTCCGATCCATGTAGTCTACCCATGATTCTACATAGGAAATAGGATTAGGTTGTGTATCTATTTTGGGAATGTCATCTTGTAGAACATTGAAAGGAGGGGGACATGGGAAGGAGAAATAGGATTTGACAATTTTCTTTCATTATATTCTTTCATTTAATTTTCTCTCAGTGGCTCCCTCCCTACTTTTCCCCCATTCGTTTTTCTCCTTCTTCAATTACTTTTTTGTGAGTTTATGTCATTCTTTGTCTTTGTCTGAATGTCTGAATGTCTGAAACTCTTTTTTGTTAAACAATGCCTTTAAGATGCAAGACTTATCCTTTTAACCCAATCACTGCTGACAGTCCCGGCATTTTCTTGTCTAAACTCTTCATTACAAACAGTATGCGGTTGGGTATCGGAAGGGAATGCTACCATTTAATTCCTATTCAAGGTTCTAAGGACAGACTGTGAGCTGTAGAAAAAAGGAATTAACCCCTCAAGTAGATTTTTGTTTGTTTTAAATGGTACTCTCCTTTAAACTCAAATTTGAAAATCATTGCAATAAAGATTGATCTTGGAAGTCCTAAAGAACATTCTCTATTTCACCATGACACCATGTAATGGAGGGTGTTGAAAGTAGGTGGTGTAGAAGTGGTTGTTTTAGTGAGAAACTACCTCCCATATTGGTTATAAACTTTTGTGTTGGTTGAATCTTATCTGAACCTCTGGTAAATCATTCAACTTTCTTCCTCTCGATTGATCAAAACATCCAACTTTTTATGATGGCTGAACTTGTGCACTTTGTTTAATCCCCAGGCGATAATGATATGCAGATGCTTTTGTCATTAACAGATTTATGGAAAGCGGTTGAGTGAAGGTTAACACAGAATGGTGTAAATCCCGATAAAAATATGAGTCTTGATCATGATAGAACACCTGTTAGGGTTTGGCTTGGGGTGGGGCTCTACCGCTTTAGACAGACTGAAAAGATACAAGATAAACAAGTTCAAACAAGTAAATGGGTAGAAATAGGTTCAGTATGTGTATTAATAGAAAATTAAAGATAAAATTGAAATGGAATGATTTAGAGAGAGAGAGAGAGAGAGAGAGAGATTTTCTTCTTCGGGCAGGGTGATATAATGTATAGATGTTTTGATACTTAGTTTTTCTTTTATGTTACCTTTCGACATGCAAAGCATCATTGAAATAAATGATATGTAGGGTTTTGAGGTTAGCATGTTCATGTTATTCTTGCTAAATCATCTCAATCCAAATAAGTGCAGAATCATGGGTAATAGGGAGGAAGAGATGTAATTGACTGGTGCTAATAAGCCAACTCCCAGTTTGAGATTTATAACATTCAGTTTGTATGTAGGAGGAGATGTGATGATGGGTAGGACTTCACATGGGTTACTAGTCTTGTGTGACATTTGAATTTGCTTAATGAGTGTGACCCTCTTGATTCCATACCTCGGTATCATGTACTTCCATGAAGAAACTTTTCATGATGATGAGAATCTTTTAATCTTTGTTTGAGACTATTGAATGTGTAATGATAAACATTCTGTTTTCGATTGTGGGAATGACTTGCAAGTTTTGGCATCATACGCTCCAAAGGATTGCTTTCACATGTATCTATACTGTTTCTGTCTACACCATACTAACATGGACCAATAAAAGGGGTTCAGGTTGTAGCATTACCTACCCCAACTATATGCAACAGGAAAAAACATAGCAATGTGTTCAAGGAATGATATGAACGCAAAGGGAACCAGTCAGAACCATTCAAATGTTACTTTCTTATTTCCTTCTACCAGTGATCTTCCAATGGATTGGAGTTGGTAATAAGAAGCATGTGGCTCATAATTTGTCTTGGATTCTGTACAAGGCCAGATTGATTAGGTTATTGGCATTTATTTTCATCCATTTTAGATTCTCTAATCCAGAGGGGATTGTGATGGGGGTGGGAGTATAGGGGTGCTGTTCCAGTTTACGAGTAGAAACTGAATTACGGGACTTTTCATGAGGATCTACATGTACATGTATATAAATGCAGTATATGTTTTGCAGACTTGGTACATAAACTGGGTTGCCCCCTGTAACACCCCCCCCCCTCCTGAGGGGTAGAGGTTTGAGAAGTGATGGAATATCCATGAAGGGTCCAAGGAGATGCTAGGATAGGCTTGCTGAATCCCTCCCTCCTTGGTGTGTCAATACTTGGATAGCCAGGGCTCCTGTTTATCTTGCACCCTATATTCTTGTAGGATGGGGTTTTTGTTGTTGTAGGGTGATGAGAGAAATAGATAAGGTAAATGAATATGTCAATGAATGTATGAAAGTATGAATAGCATGCCCCCCTGTTACATCTTTCCCCTATCTTTGGTCTAAGGATTGGAAAGGGGAAGGCATGGCAAGTGCAGTCCATCAACATAACTTTAATATTGCCATTATGATCATGAGATTATATTATTTTTTATTACCACTAATCTTGATGTAATCCTCGATAGCTCCTAATTCAAATTGATTTTAGTACAGCTAGAGGAGAGTGCATGTATTCCAGTCGGAGCACATTTATATAATGTTTCATGGAATAAATATGTCATTGAGGTATTCATTTAGTGGGGAGACCTTGGAAGCAATTTCCACCATGCCAAATTGAGAGAACATATTCCTGTCCCACCCTGTTATGTTGATGGTACATACAGGCAATTTGTTTTAGAATGTAGGGACAATTTGGAACAAATTAAACCATGAAAATGTCTCTATTGATAACTTTGAAAATCCCTAGACATATCCCAATTGACTTCATCTACAAGGTTGATAAGATTTTCCCCTCAGTCTGAAGAAAGATATCTGTATCCTTTGATTCATGTCAATGATGGATTGTTAATAATATGAGCTTTTATGCTACAGTCATAGAAGTAATGATTATAAACTGTTTGGTTTAATAATTATTTAAATTAGTGTGCGTTATATTCTGTAGAAACATGTAATTTTAAGTAAGCCTAAAGGTTAGTATCAAACCATCTGGCTTGTCCCTGTAATACCCTATAAGGTTTTGGATATTTCAATTCATGTTGGTGAAAGGAAAACTTTATGTGCAACAACTTACCCCAGTACCTTGACATACATGTACAAAAGAAGCTCTTGGAAGAACCGTCATGACCATTGCCAGTATCAGTGAAGCTTCTTCTACCTGACCGCTCATCTTTTTACAATAAATATTAGAGTGTGATCTTCCTCCAATTGAGATTCTTCCATTACTCACGTTTGTATATAAACAGAAGATAAAAACCACATCAGTACCAAGATAGACTTGACAGAGACCACGTCATAAAGGAGTCTACGACCATTAAGGACAGACATTTAGTTTAGTATCTTTGATTTGCGAAAGATTTTTCTTTTTTTCTTCTTTTCTTTTCTCAAGATAAGGTCTTGTATAAAAGGTACTCGTAGTGGTGAATTCTTCCAAAAGAGCATTGAATGAATATGAAAAAATGTTTTCCTCTCTCCCTTTATGTCTGACTGTCTTTCTCTCAAAATCAAATCACTGTGTTCGATGGAAATCAATGTAAGTTTTAATATGAAACAACAATCTGTTCATTGTATTTAAGAAAGGGGAAATGGAAAAATGTTATGTTTGGCATATCAGCTAAGAGCAGTGCACACTCTCAACACCTGTTCTATCTTGTAAACAAATTTAACCTCAGGAAACACTCTTAATATATACAACCATGTAAGTTCATCTTCAAAACTTGTTATGGAAAATGCAAAATGATTAAGAGTTTATCATGTCAGCAAAGCTAAGAGGAACACATCTTCTAGATGTCAATGGTTTCATGAAGTTTGACTTTGATATGGGAGAGAAGATTGGAGACCACCCAAGGAAGAAGATAGATTGAGATGGAAGCATCTTTTATTCTCTTCATCCTTCCATCATGTTTCCAGGCAGAGATAGAAGTTTCCTAGAGATCATGTCGAGTCCTAAATTACCCGAAATCAAGATCAGATGTTGCCAATTTTGGCAGCCTTCCTTTTCATGTTGTTTCAACCCTATAGAAACGGACTGAAATTGGATGGATTGGATGTGCCAGTGCTGACAGAGTATCTACATACACTGTTATAATGTGATCCGCAACCAAGGACTTTATAGTGTATGCTGAGTGCCAGAAGGGTGTTACCTTTATGTTGAGGGATATTAGGTAAAGCCCTTTTTGCTTTAATCAGATGATTCCTTTTGTGCTGGTGCTCATCATTGTTGAACCTTTCCGCTCACTTACGTTTGTTATCGTTCTGATTTCTCCATGACTCTGTAAATAATGAAAGTAGGCCTATTTCCTCTTTTCTTATCTTTCTCCTCCACCAGTTTCTTTTGCATTTCAATAATGCTGAACCTACTTTTCTTTTTAAAATCTATCAACATGCCAATGTGATGTTAAATCCTATTGTAAGGTGAATCTGCCTGTTGGACACTCCTTTTACTGTCTTTCTATTGCCATGTTTTCTCCCTTTTTCAATTGTTCTGAACCCCTGTTAGTGGACTCTTACTCACAGAGCTATTTTTAGCTATATCTCCATCTTCACAGACTCCTTCGAGCATAAATCTTGCAAGCACTCCCCACATTTTATCTCCAAACAAATGTTCATGGTCTGTTTATAACAGAACAGTCAGCTTTAGCTGAACATAAATTGTATCTACATCATACACCTGGGGGGGGGGGGGGGTTTCACAAAGCCTTTTGTCAATGGCAAATAACAAAAATCAGTGACAAATCTGCCGATAACCAATCAAAAGCAAGGATTTCAGTAGCTTATAACACAAATTGTCATTTGTCACTGATGACAAGTTTTGTGAAATGCCTCCCTGTTACCATCTTGAAGCACGCCCTCTAATTTGTTTCCTACTCATTTTGTATTTTCTGTTTTATTTCCAGCATTCATTTCTACATTTCAAAAACTATATTGTGTTAGAACCAGCTTGTTCACTTTGTTGGATTCCATTTAATATTTCTAAAAAATACATGTATGTTGTTTACAAGAAATTGATTATTTGGACCTTATCTTTTTCTCTCCCCTTTTTATTCTGAAAAAGAGAAGACTTTGTTCAACAGGAGTCACCTTAAAATGTCCAACCTCCATTCACTGAGCTGAGCGAAAGAGAGGAAGTTGGATAGACAGTAGTTAGTCTGCTCATCCAAAGACCTGCTTTGTCCTTTTGAGTCTGAACTAAAATTACATTTTAGGTAAACACTCGATAGATAATAAGCTCTTTAGTAGAAGAGGTAGATCTTTGCAAGATGTAGACTATCATGACTGAAGGCAGGCAATGCTTATTGGTTATAAGTTATATGAGCTACAATGGATTCTTCCACTTTCAACTTCAAATCGGAGTCTGGTATCTGAGACCACTAGGACAGCATCCAGGGGTGCAAATAAGTGGGCGGAGTCTTGAGGGGTTCATATTTAGGAGTGGAAGCATGCTTGGGCTCATCCCCTCTTTGAACTCTAACACTCCTCTTGCACACCTTACCTTGACCTTCCCATTACCCTTCTTCGTGGATGGCAGAAGAGAAGAGGAAATAACCAAAAATCAAGAGGAAGGGGAATAAAATATTTGAAGAGATATGTAAAGGCACAGCCATACAGAAAGACAGATGAACAGACTAACAGACAAACAAAAATGAGACACCAAAATATTATTATTGGATACACTTTGTTGTTAATGTTATCTCACACTTTCATTCACCTGATCAGTGTGTTATAGAAGGATCAAGTGGTTACATATACATCGGCTTACCCTACCAATTTCACATTCTCTATCACAAAACCAGGTTGGGAAGGGCACCCATATATATAATCACAGGAATATTATCCAAAACTATAACAATTATGTAATGTTCTTGAAAAAAAATTGTTTGCATGTGTACCCAAGTAGCTTCACAGCTTTCTGCCTTAATATCATCTTTTTGTTTGACACTTCTTGTACATGTTGAGATGTGCTGTTTAAACTTTGCTTGCTGCATTACCCTGGTCTCGTGTGACATTCAAACACATGATCTTTAGAAACATGTAATCCCCTCACATTACTGCTCTTAAACCTTCTCAGAGAATTGATCTGTGTGTCATGTGACCTGAGTTTCCTTTCTAATCCATCATATCTTGTTTCTCTCAGGAGTTCTTTCTCTCACCTGTCCGTAAGAAGGCTTGCCTCATTTAATCATGGATTTACTTCCAATTATGGTGATGATTCATTTGAACGAGGTTCACAAATTAGCCATACCAAATCTATCATCTTCACCAGGAGTTAAATGATAACTTGATATTAGGAATGTGTTGATGTCTTTCTTAGAAAAGTTCTTAGAGATCACTAAATCATTCTGTTGCAGGAATGTTCCGATCCAGAGACCTGTACAGCGTAGGTCATGAAGTTAGATCAGTCTTTCACTTATTTTTTGCAAGGAGCTTTATTATTAGTTTCTTTTGTCAAGGTTAGCTTTATCAAGTGATGGACGTTTTGTATTTTATAATTGAGTTATTCATTTAGGGTAACCATCTCCCTTTGACGTTAATATTATAAGTATTTGTATCAGCCTCTTCAGCTGTCTTTTGGAGGTGTCATGGTATAGTGGTTTATTTACTTGATTCTCAGTCTAAAGGTTGTGGATTCAAATCTGGGCCTACCAATAACGTCCTTTGGCAAGACATTTGTCACTTTCCACCCAAGTGTATATGGAAACCAGACAGTTGCTCAGGCAGTTATAGTTGCAGAGCCCTCAGGAAGAACAGCAATGATGCTGATCAGGCTTCCCTGGGCGTACAAAATTTAGTAGTACTGTTATTATATTCATTGTCCTTTCATCAGTCTTTAGTCATTGTCATTTCATTAGCCTTTTTCATTGTCATTGTCATTTTACCAGATTTCCTCACCTTACTCTTTCTTGAGTAAGTCATTTCCATCTTGTTACCTGTGCCTCAAAACAAGATGTGAATTTCTGCAAGTAATGGGAAGTTTATTTCCACTATCTAACAATCTCATTCTTGCTTTTAGTTGTAGCTTGTGTTTTATAGAGAGATCTTTGTTTCTTGAGGAGGCCTTGAGGAAGTAGCTACATTGAGATGGGATCTCTGTCTGTGAAGTAGGCTTTAGATCTTTCAGGAAACTTGAGGTGAAGGAAACCTGTGAAGTTGATCGACATTGGAAATCAAGTATTTCCCAAGACACTTCTCTTAGGATATAGATGGATTGATACAGCATGACAAAGCTGAATTATTTTCAAGTGTTTTATACTATCACCTGTTTCTTGTGGGAAATCAAGTTTTCTTGTCTCCTCACAAGACTTGTTCACATGGACCAGGTATTAGCTTTCTTACATGCTACAGTACATAATGAGGAGAAATTGATGGAAGTGGGAACAGCTTTCACATTTTTGACCACAAAGAGGTTTGACAGTGACTGATGCAAGATGATGTAAAGCAAACTATTTTAGGAAACCCACACATTAAAAGAGATTGGAAGTCTTTCATTAATCAAGTATGTGTCTCATATTTTATAAAGCAGTCTGGGGATTTTGAAAAGTTATTTATATCATAATAAAATAAGCAAAAGTGCAGTAAAACAGTTCAAGATGTCTGTTATTTATACTAAATGAGTTATGTTTTTATTTAAGAAATCATGTTGTTTAAATTTCAATTTAAAATGTTTAACTGCTCAATGGCATGCCATTCTTTCCACTATATATATATATATATATATATATATATCTGTAAAGCGCTTTGAGATAGCCTTCGGTCCTGAATAGCGCTATATAAGAACTAGCTATTATTATTATTATTATATATTATCTTAATCATAGCCATGATCTCTTTCATCAGTATGAGTTCTAAAAGATTATGTTAGAGTATTTTTATTTTTAGTGGATCTTCAAGGAACCTACAAGATTGATTCATTTACTTTTGATTGGAACAAGGCAGATTGACAGTTCTCAATAAAGATAAACAAGATACAAAGAGAGAAAACAGAAACAATGAGAAGGAAAATATAGAAGACTAGAAACTATATAGATTACATAAAAAAAATGCTTTTGATTATGACTTCTGTTGAAATTTTGAATGAAATGATAAATTATATAGAGATAATATTGGCGAGGGGGGCTGGGTAGAGGAGAGGAGAGGAGAGGAGAGAGAGAGAGAGAGAGAGAGAGAGAGAAGAGGAAATGAAATGAAATGGGAGGAGAGAGGACACACAGAGAGAGATCGAGAGAATGGAGCATGCAGGGAGAGAGAGCAGACTCCTTCCATCTGCACTCTAAAATGCAGTGCCCTGTAGATGGCGCTGTTTCAGTTCTTATTTCCATCCTCAAAGTGCACACACCTTTTTCAGGAAACTGAGTCAGTTGAATAATAGTCTGTGAATATTTGTTTAATCTACTTCTTTCTCCTGTATCCCTCCCATCTGTTTCCTGTAATGATTCACTTGGCTTTCATTGATAACATTGACATTTCTCTATTCCATGGTGCATTCATAATGCATGATATTGAAGTACTTTCTCTCATAACATGAGTGTCATACTGTACTGGATCCAGCCTTTTCATGATTGATATACCTTGCCTGTCTAGAGCCAAAAGGGCATTCACTTTATGTGGAATTATTTTAACCCATTGCGCACTGGACATGGATGGTCCCTATATTGACTACATTAGAATGAGAAAGTNAAAAATACGAATAGGCAGTAAATCTGGATCTCAAAACTAACATTTTTTAAAGTTGATTTCTGCGGGCCCAAAACATATTTTGAAGAGGAAATTTGTTGTAATTGATCAGTGAGGCTTTCGCTTCGCAATGATATGAATTTTGCATCAATTCAAAACACTTTTGCTTCTTGGTGTGACTCCTTTAACCCATTGCACACTGGATGTGGGTGGTCCCTATATTGACTCCATTAGAATGAGAAAGTCCAGGGGAGTGTTTCACAAAGACTAAGATCAACTTTAAGTAAGACTTAACTATGGCAGGCCGTTCATGCCACTACTTGGCTCACCATTGGTCTCTCAAGGGACGTCACAAAGCTCCAGAATTTTATTATTTTTTTATAGTTCATTGTTGAAGAAAAAAAGTTACTTACATTGTAAACTCAAGTTATATGTAAGACTTTTTTTCTTCAACAATGGTGAGAGCAAACGGTGGCATGAACAGCCTGCCATAGTTAAGTCCAACATAAAGTCAATTTTATTTAGTCTTTGTGAAACACTACCCAGTAGTCATCATGTTTCTTCATACTCACCATGTATGTAGACTCTCACAGAACATGAGGTACATGTGTATGCTTGTATTAGCTGCATGACTGTGCTATATACCCCTGTATTGCATCTAGTCATGTGACAACTGGCATGAAGCATGAGATACATGTATAATCTCTCCGGCTGGTTCAAAGCTTTTGTGCTTTTAATTCTTGTATATTTGGGTTAAATATCACCAAATTATTCAGTTAGCCTCAAACATAATCCCAATAGCATTGTTTAGCACAACCATGTGAAAGAAGCAAGTCACTGCTTGCATAAGAAAGTTTCAAAGATTTTCTCTAATTGTGTACTTTGCTTTCTTTTATTTCCCAATACAGTTCCTGAAAACAGTGAGATAATGGGCAACCCTCATGCCATGTATGAACGCAAGATGGGTATCTTTTGATGCTGAGTGTATCAACACAAGATGGATCACTTTGGATGTGATGGTAGCAGGACCTGGCTACCAGTCAGTTTTTGTATTTAATGTTTATTTGTAAATGACACATACATGTAGATTGTAGCACCCATGTGAACATGAATGTAAGTCTGTGTGATTTCAAGATCCTTTAAAGATTAGGCAGATTAAACAAAATCCCACATTGTATTTAATACCATTACTTTGATTCAGTAATGTTTCCCTTTTATAAACCAGTTCTTATGTTCTGTTGTCAAGGCTGTTAGTTTTGTATGCACTATAAAGATCTTTACTCTGGATCACCCGTTGTGATGTAGTATGAATCAAGATGATGCTGATAACTGACACTTACTGATACTAGAATGAACATGTGAAGACATCCCATAGTTTAGTTAGTATAACAGTTTATAAAGAGCTCCGATGGATGATCCTTTGGAAATCCCAGAGACATAAAAATCAATCTGGTTTGAGAAGTTTTTAACATCATTTGACTTTTAGGCTCTCCTCCAACACATTCGGTGAAGCCTAATGGAAAGTCCCAGCACAACATATCCCTGAGTAGCATAGATTGATTTTCTGGTCTAGGTTTCATCTTAACTATGGTACTTTTTCCCCAATAGAAATAGCAAAATGGTGAAGTAGTTTTTGATAACTTTGCAGATGTCTATACAATTGTGTGTATGTTCTACAAAGACCATAGACCAGCTTAGAAAAGTGTTTTCTAGTCGTCTATCAAGGAGAAATGAGTCGGGTATACACACCCTTTCCTTTGCTAAAATGCATAAATGTGTCTAAGCATTGTCCACAAATAGGTATGATTTTAATATGAAGAGATAAGAGGAAATATTCCTTACTTGTAAAAGATCCCTTGTTCTCATGTAGAAAACCAGGTATATTATGCATTATAAGCATGTTAACAGCATTGACCTTTCTAGACAGGCTCCCTATATGAATTGGCCAACTTGAACACATTATTTTAATTTTGTTCATCATTCTAAAGATAATGAAAGCTGATCTTGCTGAGCCACGTATACAGCAAAGTCTCAGCTCTCCCAATTGTATCAAGAGAGGGGTACTTCCACTTTTTGAGTCTGGTTGGATGCTTTGTGTATGGGTCATTTTTATTCATTTAATTTCCATGAGAAGTAAAATGTCAATGCTTTGTGTTCTAAATGTGAATGAAATTCCATAGGTGTTCTGTCAACCCATTTCTTTTCCCATTTCACACATTGTAAATAACATAATATGATCATTTAAAGATGAAAATGATTACCTCAAGTGGTGAGATGTGTTTTGTCAAGTTGTGTCATAATCTTGGGATAGAAACTGAAGAAAGGACATGTGAGAATTAGCACTATGAGAAAGAGAGAGAAAAGGGGGTGGGGTTCATAGCAAAGATTGGTAAAGAGAGAACAAACGAAAAGTGTTTGCAATATGAGACAGAAAGAGATAGAAACAGAGAGAAGGAGAGAGGGTGAGAGGAAACGTGATATTATAGATTGGCATAGAGAAGACAAATGAGAAAATATTGAAAGCGTNGGGGGGGGGGGGAGGGGGAGACAAAGATTATTGTATAAAATACAAACAGAAGGAGAAGAAAAAAATGTGAGAAAGAATACGAAATAGTCATATATTTGCAAAGGACTAGGGATGATGAATTCGCTAAATGTGGAAAGGAAAATTAAGCACACAAAATGTGAAAGCTCTTCCCGGCAAACTAAACGTTTTATATAGCTTATGAAGTACCCCTTGTTGTTGTTCTACAAAACATATTTGCAATTCTTAGTAATATACCAGTCGACGAAAACGGGAAGTAGATTGTTGTTGTTATGAGTCAATTGGTCTAATAATACAAATAAAATAAAACTGTGCTCATAAAGCACTTTTTTCTTTATTCTCTATTTTTTATAATATATAATTTTAAACATTAATATATTAAACAAAAGATTACAAATAAACCTACAAATTTCAATTTATATGAAATATATATCAATATAAACAGAGTAAGTTAATCATCAAAAGCAATTTTGAATAAATTTGTCTTTAAACAAAATTTAAGATAATCTAACATCAGGGTCATGTAGACTGGAAATTAATGAAAACGTTATGTGTATCATGTTTAGACATTAATGTAATTATACTTTTTTATTTGATTTTTCTAAGTTATACATGTTTAGTTTGGAGACAGGACTATATTACGATTCATCTTAACATGTGTACCTTTCCTTGACTTTCCCCTATAGATGCTATGCTCCCTGAAAGAGATAGAGAGAAGAAACAACAATAATACTGATAATAAAAACATTAACCAGCAGTAATAGCAACACACACAGATCATTATCATCATTTTAAGATTGCACAGTGGTTAGTGGAGGAGTCTACCCCTTGAGAATAAAAAAAGTTGCAAGTGCTCTGTAATATAATTAGAAAATATATGTAGACAAATGCTTATGTAATCCCCCCCCCCCCCCCTCCCCACGCTTCAAAACAAAAAGTTGTCTTAAACATTTTGTGTATACACCAATTTTTTTTGTTTTTGTATACAGATAATGGAATTAATAAAACAACTACATCTAAAACAAAATCGTTCTCAATCCAGTGCACGCCAAGCCAAATGTTAAAACAGTGTAAAGAATCACATGGCTTGAGAGAGTCCACAGAAGTGGATAAAAGCTTTAATGGTAAATTGTAAGGTTGGTAGAAGCTCACATTCAATGGATCTAAAGATCAGAAAGGGAGAAACTACTGAGACGTAGAAATAAAAGAATATATATAGCCAGAATTTACTGAAAGACAAGACCACTTTTATTTTAAAAAATGTTGTTGTAAAAGTTTTTTTTTAAATGTGATTTACCATGTTACTGATCTTTGAATTTAAAAAAAGTTTTAAAAAAGAAGAAAATATACCAAATTACAGTAATATATAAAGAGACATTAGGAGAGACACAAAGTATGCAGCGCCCGTTCGATTTTCCTCCATTTAACAAAATATGTTCCCCTTTGCTAATTTTTCCACTTTTTGAAAATGATGTGTGCATGACACACACTTTATACCCTATTTACCCCAATCATGACAGTGAAATTTGCATTCCTCTCATAGATAGCTTCAGCCTATATACGAGACCGATAGTCAACGGCGAAAATTGTCAATACATGTTGTCACATAATCCTGAACATGTTTTGAATATACTTCTGCATGTGAAAAAAAAATTTAACTAAAAAATAAATTATATTTTAAAAAAATTGACTTACCGGAAATTGGAATATTCGAGAATGCACTACCTGTATTATGGAAAAGTTGAACGTCGCCCATGAACGCCACAACTCGGTGGTCATTATTTTTGATAGTGCGAATCCACAGCGACTTCAAAAATTAAAAATATTCACATTGCACTATAATATTGTATTCGTTGCACATTGGGACATAATCTTGATGTATCTATAATCTGTAATATGTAAAAACAAAAAGGGTAAACAAACATACACAAAATATAATCCGGATTTGATTAAGGATGAACCATTTCAAGTATTTTTTTTTGAAAGAAATTATTTGAATTATCAATATGCACTGAGCACTGTGTCAATTATGATTCGTTTCCCTGTTAGATACAGCTGGGAAGGGAGATACAATTATTGAAGTTCGAAGTTTGAAGTTTGAAGTTTGAAATTATTACCAAATCAATAATATATTCATTCATTTATACTTATAGTTCAAATAAAATACATATCATATTATTTGGTATTTGGAACTAACTAATAGTAACCTGCTAATCGATGTTAGCCCCCGAGTAAATCTTTCCTTATTTAACTTTGAATGCAATCACGGAATGAATCCCGGTAATGAAAGAATGTGTGTGTTTTATTAAAGCAAAACATGAAAATCGCATGTTTACAAGATTTGATCAAGTGAAGAAAAAAAAAATACGAATACACAAATTTATAACAAGATTTTAAAAAGGCAGACAAAATGGTATAAACAAAAAAATACCTCTACAAGGCAGCAATACACATGCAAGTTACACTTTTTGTATATGAGTACAATCGAGAGGTTGCACAAAATAATTCATACATACATAATTATCAAAAGGAAGGAGGGGAATTAAGAAAGAAAGGAAAGAAAATTAAACACCAAAACGCCATTTTTAAAAGTGAATAGGTAATTTGTTTCTTTACTTGGCCAAATGGTATTCAATTTCCTCCTGTTTTTTCACAAAAGATTTAAAAACCGTCAACACTACTTTGCCAGAAGGGATTAGACCACACAGCGAGGTCACTGACAGGTGGCTATCTCATTAACTCAGCTCTCAACTAACATAAGAAAAAGAGGATTATGGGGGACCAACAGGCACCGATTGGGGAAGTTTCCTATAAAGTAGTGGGAGCAAGCATCTACAAGTAGGACAGTGGGGCTTTATAGGACACAAAATAAGGAAGATTGTCATTAAATTGACAACAGTATATATGATATTTCAACAATAAAAATTAAAAATGAGATGAATCTCTCAGCACAAACTCAAAATAATTTTTCAAAATTAGAAATATTTAAATTGGAATCACATTTTTTTCACTGTGAGGAGATTTTGCCAAATTGGGACAACCTTGCACAACTACAAAATAATTGAGACCACTTATCAGTTCACTCATCGAACTATGGGGATGTTCCCCAAAAGACTACAGACTTTATCTTTTAACAAACATAATTATACCATAAAAACAGTTATGCAAATTTTCAGATCGTCAAGAATGTGACTTTTCGCGCGACAAAGTGAGGCCCGCCATTGACTAAAATAGCGGAGATAAGGGGGTGGTTTCAAAAAAGGGAACATGCATACGCGTACCCTAAATAACCCTGCGTGGGGGTGGCTAGACTACACCATGCTTTGTTGACCAATTTGAAAATCTTATGAAATTTGATATAGATAAGTACTGTGACGTAGCCTTCCTGCATGTTTTGCTGCATATTTTTGTAGCGTTTTGTATAAAAAAAAACAAAAAAACTTTGGATTATTCCTATTGACCACTAAAAGATCTAAATAAAAACTTGTTGAAATATTTACACGGCCTGGATAATTATTTGACGATTAGTATTCACTTTCATTGTTAAAATATGGCTGCAGTGGATGTAGCTTTAGGCCAATTATTCGGTGACTCCATGTATCTTTAGGGGAAAATTCGGATGGTGGTGTGACCATAGTTCGCTATCTCAAAAAATTGGTAAGATTTCTATAATCTAAAATCACCAATGTAAAGAGGAACATAAAATTACCCAGGGACGATATTTCTTTCTGGAATTGGGTATGAAAGTATGAAAATATTAACAAAAGATCTGCATTTTGCAGTCACTGATTTGCGTCCGTTCCGAAAAATTATTAATTTACCGATAAGGGTCTGGAACTCTTTATTTTGAGAGCAGATATCCTCAAAATTGTAAGTAAGAAGTGGATTGTATGATATCTTGTCTTGCAAATTATGAAATTGCTTTATTTTTTTATGGATCGCATGTTTAAAACAAATCGGCTATAAACGCCCGTGCGCAATAAGGTCTCGTTGTTTTTATGACTTTTTAGTTGCAACGCGCACGCTGATCCGACATCGAATTTTTAGATCGCGATGTCTCCCGGTTTTCTGCTGCACAGATTGGGTTTTTTGTTAAAAGGGGTCTTGATTTAACCCTAACCCTAACCCTAACCCTAAGCCTAAACTTTCCCAAAGGCTCAACACGCACCTAACCCCAATCTGTGACGCAGAAAAAAATAACGCCCCCCCCCCCGGCAAAAGCCTTTGTCTTTGATGATACAAAACTTTGCCGTCCATTTGGTAATGATTGAAATTAATGAATTTGTGTAAAATATGAGAAATCACGGATCAAATATCCCATTTTCTAATATTTTCAAAATCTCCGAGAACTTTGGTCCCCGCTTGATTAATTCATACAGGATTACAGTATTATTTCTCCAGTAATATGTAACCACAGCACATACAAAATGTGGCTTACTTTGTGTCAGATGACTCATTCACTCCACAATGTAAGGCTATGCTCAGCCTCCGAAGTGAAGAACCAAATATCATGAGCTTNATCGGACTTTGAAATCGAAGAACCTGGTGCAAGGGGCAAAACAAAAAATGGTGAGGATGATAGGGCACCGGCGACCAACCACTTTATCTTCTACATTGCGAGTAGTCTACTGTATAACACTTATATCGTAATTAAATTTAATTCTCAATCAGCAATGGAACTTATATTACTCTAATAATCATTCATAACACGTAGGCTATACAAAGATAGGCTTTAAAAATCCCGCCTCTCTACACCATCTAAACTTTCCTATATAACTTCAAGCGCGGAATAAACATACGCATGCGCAGTGGTGTCGATAGTATGAAGATGGCGACCCACATGAGTAGGGCAACCCATACGGATAGTTTTGCTGTTAAATATCGGGAAATGGAATAAGGTGATATTTCAGTTATGGCGGAACGTAGAAGGATTATACCAGCTTCGGTTGGGCCACTTTTTAAGGATCTGAGAGACAACATAAGTAAGCCTGCACTGCGACTCGTGCTCGACCTGGGAGAAACAACAGAAGAGCTATGTTCAGAATTTGCCTATCCTGTCCTGGTTAAAAATGCTGTGGTACGTACGCAAATCTCACAACCCTGTATCACCTTTTACTATTCCTATGTCATGAATTCCGCAGAACAAAATCTGTTCAAACGTTCTTGCTACTTTTCTTCAAATTTTACTGTATTTTCACACTTTTTCCACACTTTTAAACAAGCTCATATTATTCGATATGAATTGTACTATTCCGTATGTGACAAGACATGTAAAAACCAACTTGGGATATGTCTGTAAAATGGTGAGGTCTTTTGTTGTGTTCTTGCAATGCCTCAATCTAAAACGTGAACCTTTACTACATGGTTTTGTGTAGCTCAGAATAAACGGGAATGAAAGACAATTATCCAAGAACTAGCCGCCATCTTTTCCTATGGCTTTGCCAACCCGAAAACTAGACGAAGGGCGGGGCGAAATAACATGAAATGAACTTGAAAACTCGACACAAATGAAGACTGACAAATGATATGATTTTACTGAATTACGAGGTGCGCACCACTCGGATCTTCGGACCACGGCGCATTGTAGATTTTTATACGTTTTGTACTAAATGGGTAAGAGATGTATAAATGATATTAAATTTTTGACTTTGACAAGGTTTTGTATGTTTGAATAAATCAAGTAAATGTCACGTAGAGATGTGCTGGAAATTTGATTGGTGAGTGAGTTGTGGATGCTGCAGCTCTGTTGAGGGTCAAACAGAGTGCATGCCTTGCCTATGCTAGAAAATAGATCTTGGGACGTGTGTGCTGGTGTTATATTCATGATGTGTTCGATTATAGTATATTTCTGTTGCACATCGTGTTGAAAGAAGAAATTTCTGTGCAAAATTATTTTGATAGAATGAAGAGAATCTCTTGTGGAGCGTGCATATCATTAGCGCGAGCTGATTTGCATTAAGTCGAAGACGTGTCCGTGTGTGTATTCTGTGTGTATGCGCTGTGTGCATGTGGTTAGTGTGTGTGTATAGTTGGGTTAGTGCTGGTGAATGAATGGGACTTCGGAGGGGTAGTTGAGCGGGGCTTTGCCCATCGGGGTGTTTCGTTGTGGACGTCGAGCGGGAAATGGTGTTTGTGGAGTTGGGTTCGTTCGGTGATAATAAAGAGGAACTGGTTTCGTAGGATCGGGTTTATTTTTCGATGCGGTAATGAGCGGTGTGTATTTATTGACGGATTGATTGAATGGGAAATGTTTCGCATCGTTCGCGCGTGTGGGCGCTGGGTCCGCGGGGTCAGGTTCGGTCAATACAATGCGTTCTGTCGCGGTGCAGTGCCGGTGCGCTGAAAACTTGAATGAAGGATCGTTCGGTGATTTCGGTCCATCTAGTGTTTGGTGTGTTTCTGGGTTATTTTAATTTGCTTTTACCTAGGAAACGTTGCTTTTTATTTAGAAATGATGAAGCTGTTTCAGACTTTCAGTGTTTGTAGACACATTTGGCCTGGTTGCTAAAGTATAAACGAATAAGGAATAAATGGGTGATAGTTTTGATCTGACTTTGGATTTACTTCTTTACAAGATTGAATTCAAAAGATCTAGATCTATCTAGTATCGTATCGAACCTTGATGAAGGGGAAACTTAACATCTTTTCTATTCCAATCCATTTTTTAAGAATTGAAAAAGTAATTGAAAATTGGCTTGAATCATCATTATCTAGACTATATTAGTTAGGTGTACATGAACAGTATTTATTCTAAAGAGTTTTGAACTTGAAGATATCAATTATTTGACAAATGGAGTGAAAATGTTATTCATAAAAGTTTTGAATTATTATGATGTCTTTGAAAGAGAGTTTACCTACATTTTTAATTGTTTTACTCTTAAAATTGACCTACACTGTGCACTTGTTAATCTATAAGTTTTTAATTTGTAAGATGGGAATATTCTATTATATTTTTAAAACTTTCTTGCAACCAGTTACACTGTAACGTGACAATGTATCTTGATATCCATAATTCATCAAGCCACTAGTAGTACACCTGTGATATGCACGTATTATATTTTTCATTCCTAATTTAAACATCAACCAACAAGCAAAAACAAAACATCAAATATGTGAATGAAATATGTTTTATTGTTCTTTGTTACAATATATTATTATTATTTTCCTTGTCCAATTATTGTAATTAATAACTTTTTTCTACTTCATCTCAATCATCATTATTTGTATTTTAATCATTAATTAATATAGTTATTATTATTATTATCATTTATCATCATCACCATCATTCATTGTATCATTATTTTTAATGTTTGGTCCAATGGTAGTGTTTAATATTCTTCTTCTTCATCAAATTAATATTATTAGTAATATTGTAATCATTAATTTATATAGCTATTAATATTATGATTATTAGGATTATCATCATCACCATCATTGTATCATCATTATTTTTAATTACTGGAATACTGCATATGATTACAAGTTTACAACTACTTTACTTATTAGCACTTTGATTGAGAACTTGTCAGATGCATAATATTTCACACAACTATTTATTTTTATCTACAGGGAGAAGAAGCTCAAGAATCCCAGATCTTCAATGACATTTATGAAGAGGACTTGCAAGGATTAGAAGCCATAGCAAAGAAATTTGAAGAAAAGTATAATGTGAGTATCATGATTTATCTCCATTTACTCGTACTGAAGAAGTTATTAGCCATGTTTAGGACTTGAGGTGTTCAGAGATTAATGTTACAAAAACTAATTTTAAAAATATATATTGTTATTTTTCATGAAAGTTCATGTAATTAAGCCAAGGGATTAATTAGTGTATCATTCATAAAATAAAATTGATATTAGTGTATATATACACATGTAGTTCTTACATATGATAACTACTTTTTAGTATATTTTCTGTTCATAGAAAACAAAAATTCAAAGAATTTTCATGGAATGCTTTTTTAGAAAAGATTTTTAGAAACATTCTTTTTATTTCATGTAATTTTGTTTAAATGGGGGAAAAAAAAAGATAACCGTAAATCTACATTTTTTAAAAATGTCACTCAGTAAGAAATTAGGTGATTAACTTTCTAAAGATTCCATTTCAAGATTTGTTCATGTTTACATTTTTTTTCTATTTTGATTGTCTTCCAATTTGTTGCATATTATTTCTTGCACATGATATGACGTAAATACTAAAATAAATCTCTCAGGTAGAATCGAAAGTCTGATTGAAAACAGTGAATTTATTCAGCTGTAATAATTTTACATGTACACGTAGGATTAGCGGGAAGAACTTTCATACAGTCGTCTTCATATAAGTTTACCTAATCATAAAAGGCATCATCGTTATTTTTTGCAGGGGTTTTATTTTCGTGAATTTTATGAACACTTGTTATTGGTTGCTAATCTAACAGTATGCAAAACTATTTCCAGCAAGACTTTTGCATGTCATAATTATTAAAGTACCGGTAGGCTTCATCACAAATCACACTCCACGTCTTTACTCTATAACACAAGCCGTCTCCATCAGGTCATGCAGCAGTCCAAGACCACACTCTGATTGTAATGGGGCACTTCAATAGATTATTTTCATTTATTACTCCTGAAATGGTTTTTAAGTGATACTCGTCACTAGTGAGTTCTTGATCCAAAAAAAGGTTGTGGCTTTACACGGATTTGTCCTTGAGCCCTTGATCATCGAAAATATGTTTAAGTGTAAATATTGGCTATACAGTATTGTGTACATTAATGTAATCCCTCAATCTATCAGTACTTGTACATGTATTTGTGTATAATGTACATACAGTACATTACATGTAGGCTTCCAAGTGTCAAATATGTACATATACTGACATATTAAGGGCTGCTAGTACCAGTAGGTACCTGACTACCTGTACAGTTCATAGAAACTGAGCTTGCTTGAAATTATAGTTATAAATTCATCTGATTATGCAAAACAAAGAGAGATGTTTGTTCATGACATGTACATGTACATACTTTGTCTTATTAATATACTGTATGTCTCTCCTTCCTTTAGTACATGTACACTTAAACTTTCTTCAAATTTTATGAGCAAGTTTTTGATCAAGGTGTTGAAGTGTTTACAGTGTAGTTTTGATTCAATTACCTTTTTTTATTTTATAGAAACCTGGTAAGAAGGGAAAGAAGAAGAAGATGATTTTAGAGGACCTGATAGACGCTGGAATGGGTTATGATGTAGATGATCCGTTTGTGGATAATTCAGAGTGTGTAAGTACATATTAACCTGTAGACGTAGCCGGCGGCATTAATCTTTACCTTTGTTAGGCCTGATAAAAATCTGATTTAAATCAATTTCCCAAATTTTCCTGATTTTGTACGTTTTCCCTATTAAAAACCAGATTTTTTTCTTCTTCCCTCTTTTATCCTGATTTTACCGATTTCTCTGTATTTTCTCTAATTTATCCTATTTTGCCCAATTTTTTTTTCCCCAATTTTTTTCCCAATTTTTTTCCCCAATTTTTTTATCGGTACTCGAAAGGGGGGAATGTTGTTAGATGCCATTTTCCCTGCGGATCCTCTTCTTTTTTTCTTTTTTTTTACTCAAGGGGGGCATGGTTACGGGGAAAACAAAAAAAACTTTTTTTCTTCTAGTGCTCACTTTCACCCCTGCTTTGTTTAAAGATGAAGTTGAGTAGTGGTCATGCGATTGCATTGTGAAAGAAACGATGTGGAATCGACCAGAAAAGGTTGATCACCTAGCATATAAGAATTTGTGTGTATTGCAAGGTTCTGGAATCA
>BEXV01000456.1:155391-178392 GCA_003118195.1 Hemicentrotus pulcherrimus | reverse complement strand
GGGAACATGTCTTATCTGATGTTCTTCCACACTTGCATTATAACAAATGATAAAGTTCACGAATTATTTTTCACCTCTTCCCAGAACTCAACCTTCTCTTTAAGACTACTTGAATGTAAATAAATGTGATGTAACTGTGCAACAGAATATAAGCATCTGAAATGTACTTCATGGAAATGTCTGTTTTTTTAATAATGATTTTAATGTTATTTATTAAGAAATATGTTGTTGGCATCTGTTATTTGTATTCAAACACATAGTGGGGAATCAGGATTTTGCGAATTTTGAAGATTGTGACCGTTGATTATCTTTCTTTTAAGTTAAAAGTAAAAATATTTGTTGTTAATAACTTTATATACATATGTACACTCATTACACTCTATTATTAAACTAAATTTCCTGATAGGGCAAATGCCTTGAGATACTGTCTGTATGCCTATAGAGAGTTTTTGATACATGTAACAATTCTTATTAAAATATATGTATCGCTTTGTATTAAAGCGTCAAGTTCAAATTCAATTTTATGTATATGTAATTCCAATTAAAGCATATACATGTACTGTACACATATAAATCAGAAATACAAAATGTAATGCTACTTGTATGTTTGAAGTATGAGTTGATATAAGTGGTAAATATTTAACTGTTCTTGTTTTTTCTAATTCTTAGTATGATGAATTAGTCCCTGCCAGTCTTACAACACAGTTTGGAGGTTTTTACATCAATTCTGGTCAGCTGAAATTCAAGGAAATCTCAGATTCTGAAGATGGTGATTTCCAAAAACCTAAAACACCAAAGGTAAGAAACAATGTAGATACAGTCCTGATAGGGTTTCATTCATGATTGTGTATTGTAAGGCCTGTATTCTCCTACATGTTGTAATTCAGTTATAGGCTAGCTACCAGACCCTGGGTCTAAGTTAATGGTTAAACAAAAGAAAAACTTTGGCCCCATACTATTACATACATTTAAAAAAAAACTCATACTACATGTACTGAAAGGAGATTTTTTTGTTCTTCTTTTACCAGTTAATTCAATGGATGTATTTTTTGTCCTGTTTTATTGAGCTTTGCAGAATGCTCTATTTGTAAAAATTGTAATTGATTTAGTTTAATCTATGAACAATGATTATTTTTCCACAGAAAAAGAAGAGGTTTAAGATGGAGAATGGAGACGGAAAGAGAGAGAATAAAATGAAGAGGAAGCTATCAAGTGAAAGTGGTAGTGGGGATCACATCTCTAAGAAAACCAAGAAACAACTAAAGAAAAAGTTCAGGTAATTTCAAGTTCATTCATTTGTTACTCATGTCACAAGGATTGTGGTTGGCTAGGTGGGGATACACACATATAAAAACAATCAGTCAAAGAATGAGTTGTAATATGATAGTGTGGATTTTAATTACACAATGTAACGAGATACAACACAAATTCATGAATATTGAACGTTGACAAATCGAAAATATATCAGATTATAGTTTCATAAGCGGGTCAATTAAATTAAGGCTGCCATTATACTAGACCAGTGTTCTTCACAGGGTAACGCGTTACGAACGTTGGAGTGTGTGACAAAGTCCACCGCGTCAGCTGATCGTGTGCATGAAAATGTCCACCTCGTTAGATGACCGTGGAACCATGTAGAACAAGAACTGGGTCGAATGGCTCGTGATGAGTTGACCATATCGCAGAGTAGAAAACGTCTAAATCAGTCTCTTGTACTTTGTAGAGTATGGATTAATGGAGTGTGGTTGAACACCACCCTAAAAGGCTGTAATACAATTAATAAACAATAATAAACATGGTATCCTATCATATTAGTTTGATACAAAAAATACATCAACAAACATTCTTAAAATTTAAAGACTTTCTCACAATTTATACATATAACGTTGACTTAAACATTATTAAATAAAAATATACTAAATCACTTAGCTTTAACATAGGTATCGAAAGACGGAAACTTCCCTTCCAGTATCTTATACCAGCCTTTGTAAACAATGATAATAACAATTTCAAATTATTTCTGACTTTAGAAATATGTTTATAAAAGAAACAGTTAATGCATTCTGTTTGCATCAGAATTTAAGATAGCTGCTTGCCATTATTAATATTCAAAATGGCTGAATTTCCGTGTCTGCCGAAAAAAAAGCATTTACAAAAAACAATAAATATTTGATACATGTATTGTGTCGTTTCACATGACACAAATCCCAATTAAATTACTTAAAGACAAATATCTGTATGCAACATCTAGATACATTTCTCCAGGCGTCCGTTTACACTATAGGGCATAAAACAGGGTCATAAATGTGAATAAAATGAGAGGGGAGCTTAAAAGTAAGACTTGAAGTTATTATGAAGATTGAAGACCCCGTTACCTGCCTCCCGGAGGGATCTTGTCCGTAGGACGGTAGTCTGCTCATTCTGCTCTCAACAGTAGAATGAAAAAGCAGCAATTAAAAGGGGGACCTCACTCGCTTTGAACAGCAAGCCCAACAATCTTCCCTTCACTTTCACGAGAACTCCCTCCCCAAGGGCGACACAGCAGGTCCTTCTCTCATCAACACAAAATGTCGTCTGCCCACTTTCGCTGACGTACACATTCACAATCTCACAAACCCAGTCACATCTAAATTCCTTTGACGGAAGAAAGGAAAAGGAATGCGCGCATCCAGACTTCGCATCTGAATAAGAATTAGAGAGTTCAGGAGGGCAAATGGAAAGCTATGCATAAATATTCACGCAGCTAGGAAAAACATCAATCAATGCATTTTTTTTTGA
Source organism: Hemicentrotus pulcherrimus (assembly GCA_003118195.1). Lineage (NCBI taxonomy): Eukaryota > Metazoa > Echinodermata > Echinoidea > Camarodonta > Strongylocentrotidae > Hemicentrotus > Hemicentrotus pulcherrimus. Next base: position 175,614 of record BEXV01000456.1, on the reverse strand, counting down.
CAACTAGCAAATGCTGTACCATATTATTAAAATATAATAATGATGAATATGTTAGCATTAAAATCTTCATATTTTTCATACAAAATACTTTCACAGTATTAAGTAATCAGTTCCATCGTCAAAGTATTTTTTTCAATTATTGTGGATCATTGAGGCTTTTGCAGAGTGATTTCAATTTTTAGTTTCAATTATATGTAAAGCAATTGACTAATAAAGACTATTAAAGGAAGAAGAGGATAAAATAACACTACTTGTACCGGTAACTATAAGAATACAAAGTTACAAACATTAGGATACGTGAAGAAAAATACCCAACATTTTAACCATGTGTATGGCATTGACAGTGTGTCGACAGTGACATAACATTTGTGATGAATTTTTCTGAATTTAGGGAAGATAAGAAAAAGAAAAAGAAGGGACCTAGGGTGATTCGCACCCAAACCGTAGCTGAGCTACTCAAGCGTAGCACCGGGTCACCGCAAAGCCATCCAGCTACCTCTACCTTCAATGGAACACCTTCCACTTCAAATGCTGCAACATCCAAAGCCTCTTCCTCTCACCCCACCCCTCAGGGTATGGTATCATCGTCGGGCGGGGCCCAGGCCCAGGCTGGAGGGGTGGACATGTCATTGGATCTTGGTATCTCAGTAAATGATCTTGATAAAGAAACGATGGACATGGTTGACTTTGTGAATGGTACTGAGGGTATGATGAGCGGGGTTGGTTCTACCGGTGGTGTGGCTGCAGGGAGTGGTGGTGATCAGGATAGTGATGTTAATGTATCACCTTCAGCTCCAGGTACAGGGGGTGAGGAGATGGGATCCAAAGAGATGGTCAACTTACCACTAGAACTGCCACTACAACTTGTAGACAACATTCAGAAGATAAAAGAGGTAATTTCTCATGTACACTCTTGGTAAAATTCAGTTAGATTTCTTCAGACATTGAACTCTTAGGCCCGAATTCATAAAGGAGGTTTAGATTTCACAAACAATAATAAACCCTCATTTACATAACCCATGGTTTAAAGATTAGCGCATAATAAGCGTACCTTGCCTTGGGCGCGTCTGATATTGGACCTCTGACTTGTGTCGCGCTTATTTTGCGCTTATTTTAAACCATGTGTTATGTAAATGAGGGTTTAAACCATGGGTCAAATCTATCTTAACCTCCTTTGAACGTGGGCCTTGGTGGAATTAAAGAAGTACTCCTATTCATTATCCTTTGAAGATGTTTAGTATTACATTTTAACAGAATGTTGAAATAACATATGTGTACTTTATTATGTCTCTTTTTGTTCACTGCAAGACATCTCACTATCATATACTGACACAAGAACCAAACATGCTCTATTTTCTTTATCAAGTGACTATGACGTATTGGTCAGTTCCACTGATATAAATGCCATTAGTCAGAATGTGGAGCTATACATATCAGTAATATCTTGTAAAATTTCAATATCTTATTCTTTCTTCCTTTTCTTCTGTACAGGCTGCCAGAAAGTCAGTAGAGGGAAAGACTAAATTCTTCAATTCCTATGTCAATGGTCTGTTACTCAAGTAAGTTTGAAACAAAAGAAATGAAATCCAATGATGATATTCTGTAGTGTACCAAGATGCATGTACATATGAGGTAATCCCAATTAGAAGAGCTGCAGAAATTTAGACGTACCATGAAAAAATGACTATTTACAAAAATCTGAAAATGCATGAGTGATTTAACGAGACCCCAACCCAACAGGACATCCCTTTTGGAATTTAGATGTAAAACGCAGATGTTATTAATGTTCCCCACTATGATTCAACTGAAAATCAAATGGCAGAAGCTTTGTAGGAAACATGTCACATGGGAGCATTACTTTTCAATGTAGATTTAAACTATGGTTTATTATAAGAAAAATAATAACAATAATACTCTGTTCTTTTATAGCGCATAACACATTACAGGATAGCATGTCCCTATGCGCTTTAAAAAGAAAGGAAAGAATTTATAGGACATGATATGACTCTCAAACTGTTTCAATGTCTTTGATAACCGTCAAGTATTTTCATTTCTCAGGATTGAACATGGTACTCGTTTGGTGAATTGTAGTAAGAGATCAGCTGTCTATTCACATCTTGCTTGCCATCTACCCTGCTCTAAAGTCACTCTTCAGAAGAGAGCTAAGAAACTTCAGCTAGGTATTCAAGACAACCACCTTAAAGAACCTCTCCAAAGACTTCGCGAAGGTTAGTCTCTGTGATAGTGATAAGGTTTTAAAGAAAACAGCTCTGTTGTATATCAATTTTTCACCATGTCAAGCTCCTAGATTGAATTTGTAACACTTGTTCAAAGATGGAAATTCTGTTGCTAAACATACGATTGAAGAAGAAGTGATGGAAATGAAATATGATCTTGTTATGTCAGTGTTATTTAGTAGCAAGTTTTGTGTTTGAGGCTATTTTATCATGACTATCATTGTTAAAGAGTAACTTGATTTGACTATTTATAAGAATGAAACAATTAGCACTTATCCTTCTATAGACTAACTTGTTATTTGGAATATGTTAACCTATTGCCAACAGGAACCGGGTGACTCTTGGATTAAGTCTATGGGAATGAGAGAATTTATGAGTCAACAGGTTAATGATGGCATCGTTTCAAGAAGCTGTTTTCAGTACAAGTTCACTTGCATCCTATTGAAATGCATAATCATTTCAATGTCAAACCTAACTATATGAACTGTAGTTCTAAAAGAAACTTGGCCCTTTTCTTCATGCACAATTTGTATTTGATATAATGCCTCTAGAATTTAAAAGATCATTTGATGCTATTATTTAAGCAATAACTACAGTTTTCCCACATTTCAGCTCTAGTCTTATGACATGTATGATTCTACTATTTCAGGTATTTCTCAAGTGATGCCAGATCAAGAGTTGTGATTTAAAACCGAATGTGAAGAAGCCTCTCTCAAGATGTGAGTCAAATAGAAATCCTTTTGGGAAAAGGTTACCTTCACAAATGCCCATTTTTTTTTCTTTTTCAGAATGTTTTTTAACATTCAGATATATCCAGCATTTGATCAAAAATGCAAGCAGTTGTCTAGTTCTAGATTAGAAGTTGGATTTGAATACTTTAATTTATGATAAAATTCTCTGTCATACAACAGAAATTCTTTTTTCATTGGTTGAACAATAAATGGCAGAATTATACACACCAAAGAGGTGTACAATGACAAATATACATTGTGTGATCACAAAACTGAAGTCTATACAAAGTAAGTTTTAAGGAAGTTAGAAAAAATAATGTGTATCAGAACACAGTACAGGAAAAGGAAATTAACATCAGCCAGATCTGTTAAAAGTAAAACAGTCATTCAAAGGGTGCATCAGATGGCAAGTGCCCTTTTTGACCATGTGCTCCTCACATAGAGACTTGATTGTTCAAGCTTCCTTTTGTCATCCTGATACAGATTACTGTACACACACTAAAAAGCAAAATACTTGGGATAAAAGATTTGTAGAATAGGGTCAAAATTGTATTGCCTACATGGAGTTTTTTCATTTTCCTGATGTATATAGATTTGAAAATGAATGTCTGTTAGGAATAAGGATAATGAAATTTGAATGCTAATGCACTCTTTGAGTTCGGAGTAAGTAAAATGCCCTTGATGCTGTTCTGAAAATCAAAGATGAATTGGTGGTAAATTGTGATATTATAATGAGTCTCAGTGAGAAAACTGGAATGTTTTCTTGATTATTAGTTGCCGACGCATGTATGGTGAATGTGAATATTTTTCTAATCTAGTTCTGTATCTTTCATTGTAAAAGGGATCTTGGACCAACACATGATGCAGATGGAAAGTTGATCGAACTCAAACCCCCTAAGAAGAAATTCATCTGGGATGTCAGGTTGAGGTATGTAATATTCATGTTTTGAATTGAAGGAAGCAAAATAGAGAAAGAATAAGAGAAGGCATTAATTCACTTGCATTATATCTACCTAGTAAGACCAGTGCCATCCTCCTCCTCCTCCTCCTCCCCCCAATGAAATTACCGTAAGTGATGAAAATAGAGATGCTGTGTAGCATTTCAAAAATTGTACTCTTGCTCACCCNCCCTCCCCCCCCACCCCTGGTTATTTCTCAAAGATCTTACCTTCAATCTTGATGTACCATAGATAAGACCATGGGACTGCCAAATATATGTACATTTGACAAAAGTTGAGTGACAGACTCCTTTTATGTTCTTTGACCAAAGCCTATGAAGACTTCAATGAACTGCAGATCTCTGCCTTGTTAAGCCTCTTGCCCTAACATACTCCCCTGCCCTTATATTCTCCCCTGCTAATATCCCACCCATGTTACATTTTTTGATACAGAGCTCTTCTGTGTGAAGTAGTCAAAGTGAAGGTAAAGACATTTGAGATCAGTAAAACCCGAACCCAGTCTGCTGAGGAATATCTCAAGGCTTTCCTGGATGCAGACGTCAAGAATCTATGGCCCAAGGATTGGATACAAACAAGGTCAGGCACAGTCAAATTAAGGGAATTATTTCAATCATATCTATGTAATAATATAATAATACAAATAATAGGCATTTATATACTGTAGCGCCATCTGTCTATACAATTCTAATCCGAGGTGCACAAGAAAAATTTAAAAAATGAGAGAGTTTGGATGAGTATCATAGTGCCAAGTACAGGAATAAGAATTCAGCTTGGATTTAAAGGTCTCTAAGGAATTTATGATTCTCAAATTCAATGGTAGATTATTCCAAAGGGAAGGTGCTGCAGCTGAAAATTTACTTGATAGTAGACTAAAAGATGACTTGTTTTTATTTATTTATTACATATCAGTAATATTCAGTCTAATCAGGTTAGGTATAATTGATATCTGGAAACCATGCTCAATTCCATAATACCTGCCTATTTTTGAAAGATGCATTATGAAGAGAAAAAAAATATGAAAATAAATTGTGTGCTTGATGATTAGGATAACTGTTATACAAAGTGGCATAAATATGGTACATTGTTTTCAGGAATTATACAAGTAAGTAATACATGTTCTACAAGCTAAAGCTTAATATTATTTTGCCAAAGAAACCCTATAATATATCTTTTAAAGAAAGAATAATCAGTATTGGATCCGCTTCCACTTGAAAAAGTACAAAGATGCTGCAGTCAATTCTAATGATAATCTTCTTTTCTTTGCAGAAATCTTTACAAGGAGAGCAGAGGAGTCCATGACCATGTGACATACTCTGTAGGCAAGCAGCGTAAGGCTACACCTGGACCTCCCAGGAAACCGCTCCTGTCGACTGTCAAGAAAACCATCGGTGGTGACGACATGGAAGGGTCCAGTACTGCCCCTCAGTGTTCATCAGAGACTCAAGAGTTTGAACCGTCTAGCACACAGATCAACGAGATGATTAGTAGTCCAGTAACAACCAAGCATGCAGATGACGTACTCCAGTGTGTGTCTTTGGTTGATTATACCGGTAGTGGAGAGGACTCTATGGATGCAGTCATCTCAAGCTCTCAGCTGAAAGGTACAGAGTATGCAACGGCTTCATCAGATAGCAATCAGGAAGCACCTCCTATGGTTGCTCCAGGGCAGAGTGTTCCTGTTTCTAGTACATCACCCTTGCCTAACCTGGATCCTAACTTCCTGGTAGATCAGATGCTAAACCAACAATTAGTGACAAACTCTCAAGATGTAAGACCAGGAGTAGGTGGTTCATCAAATGTAAGAACTGTAGATATGAATGTTAGAGTTCAAGGAACAAAGAACACTTCAATGATGCCAGAGACTGCTAAACTAGCTGCAATGTCTACAGGGGAAATGCTTCCAAAACAGGCAGGTGTAGACTCGATGACCAGTCAGCAATCTTACTCTGCCAAGTTATCTGCCATCAGTAGTATACATAACTTGAAAACAATGCATAAACAAGAGCCTGGTGTGCAGGCTAAGGATGTGACATCATCTAGCACGATGGGTAAAGTGAGACATTCACTGAGCAGTGTATCCAAGTCTGGTCAGCCAGTGATAAGACTTATGAGAGACTCTAAGATTGATTTGATGTCTGCTCAGTCCAACATCAGAATACAGGTTAAAGGGACACAGCAGCAGAAAGGGCAAGCATCGGTACCTAAAACACAGACTGTACTTGGAGGGGTACATACGATGCCTTACACCCAACCAACAAGCAATACTTCATTACAGGGTAGATCATCAAATGTGACGACTCAAAGATTAGGTGGGGGCATGGATCCACTACCTCAGATGTCCTCTCAGGTTGCCCCTGGCAACGGTAGCATCCGTCTATCTCCATCATCACAATCTACCTCTCGTCGTTCAAGCTACGTCTCGCCAACCAACCCCCAGCAACGAGCTGGTACTGCCCACAGCCCAGGATCAGCATTCTCCACTCCCTCTCAACACAGCCATCATATGAAAGCCCAAGCATCGCCCTCAATACCCCAGCAGACATCACCATCAGGGTTAGGTGCCTACTCCTCAACCACCCCAAGGCAGTACACATCACCTCACAAGCAATACAGCCCTGGTCATACCTCACCTATCACTGCTGCATACTCTTCCACCTCTCCCTCTTCCTATCAATCCATAGGAGGTGGGTACCAACAAATGCCTCTGGGTGAGATGACTGCCAGACAGCAGCAGAGCTCAAGTGCAGCTAGCTATACTAACACCTACCCCATGGCACCAAGCTCCACCCAGGGTGGGGTACCTCTGAGCCCTGTAGGGGATGCTGTTATCACAGGCCCTGATCCACGGACGTACTACCATCAGTCCCCCACAGGTAAGCAACATAGCACACTCTACTGATACAAATACACTTACTCGTAAATACCAACAATATGTTCTACATGTAAATGACTTGATTTATCGAGTGCTCCGTAGCTTCTATGAAGCTAACATTGCTTTACTTATTTTCTTAATCCAGGCATGTATAATAACTAGACTTGTAAATGTAGTTCCATAAGGGATACTTTGTAAAGAAAAAGAGGAGGATGATAGACATTTCATTATACAACCTCGCTTATGATTCATACAGATTGATCAGAAGTGAAATTAGCTGTCAACTCTGCTCATCTTGGTTTATCCTAAAGTATGTAAAAGGATAAAGAGGGGATTGGGTCACTTAAATAAGCAAGAACAATGCTTAGCTTTGTAGTAACACTGCAGCACATTGTAATTTTCTCTTCTCCTTATCCCTGCCCTTTCTTATCAGGAGGTGGGTTATTACCCCCTCATCATACCACCCTATCCCCCTCTCATCCTATTCCCCCTGAAGCGTTAGATTTGCTGTGTGCTCACCAGGCATTTGCAGGTAACTTAGCATGTATTTCCAGACAGTCCTTTCGTATATCTCCTTAGCCTTGCATGACTGTAGACTTTGCATGGGAAGAGATAGACCACTCATCTATATACACTACATGTTGCTCTTAAATTGGACTCTAGATGTACACAGGCCAATATGTCATTCATATATACCAATGTAGTTCCTTAGACATGACTCTAGACTTTGCCTGGGAAGATAGAGAACTTATTCTTTCGCATGTAGTTAATTGGTATCTTTAAGCATGTCTGTAGATTTGCATGACAAGGTACCCCACTCATTTTTCTCATTTCATCTCTTACTGTATCATGTCATTTCATTTCTATCTATCATTAAGACATTGTTTTTAATGCAAATTATCAAAATTGAATATCTTGTATCAAATACAGTGCATGGATTGTATGTTCATAGAAGGGAGGTATAAAAGTACCTGGTACATGATTTTTTTTATTATTGATATAATTTATTGGCACTTTCAATACATGTAAAAAAGGGACATACATGTACATATGAGTAAACTAAACAAAATATGGCAATAATTTCATAGACACTGGTGCACCCAACTAAGTGTCCTGGTTAATCATAACAGTGCAATGGAGAATAATTTCCTTGAAACTTACGCAATCAATCATCCACATCTTTATTTCAGTTTGAGATGTTCTGTATATGCTGTATATAAAGCCATTGTGGATGATTTCACAACTCCATATTGAATTTCCTTTTCTTGTCTTTCTCTCTTTTCTATGGAATTGCTGCACTTGTAAGAGTCGTAATCAATGCTGACTGCCTTAGATATTTATATAACTAAGATATTGTCATGTCACTGTTTGCTTTTTTCTAAGCATGTTGGAATGATTTTATGTTAATTTCAAGTCAACTACCGTTTGATGGTCCTCACATGAGTCTTGTCCTTGTTTTGATTTGTCTCTTTCAATCTACATCTATTACCCAAAATTTATTATAGTTTTTGGATTACAGTGCATAATGTTCTTTGCAGTGTGTTAGTCACTAGAGATAGATCAGTGTGCATACATGTAGTGTGAGCATGACATCCATTCATTCTAGAAGACCTAAACAAAAAAGATATTGTATTGCCCTTTGCGACTGACCCAAAGAAATCTTTAAATTCATGGTCGGCTTTTAAAAAAAGTTTTTTTTTTACCTTTCTTTAGGAACAGATATATTAAAGCATTCAAAACTGAGAAATATCAGCCCAAAAAGAGAGTATTTAAAAAAAAAGGTAAAAAAAAAAAGAGAAGATTTCTGACCGACTGACCAACCCATGTTTTGGCACCTAAAGGGCAATACAACATCTTTTTTTTTAAAGGCCTTATCCTGTTCACTTTATGTTGAGATCACAAGACAATACGATAGCACTGTAAGGTGCCGACGCCACTCCAAATCAGAAGTGCACTAGATACACACAGGATGAAATCACATAAAAGCACTTTTACAATGGACAGCATGAGTAGGATAGAACATGACAAACAGGTGTGGGGAGAATACGTCACATGACAATTTACCAAAATGAGACTCCTTGCAGGTATATTGTCTTGCACTCCTTGAGGATGAAGAAATTCATAATTTATTGAATATTGATACTTCGCCTCATTTACTTATGATGCCATAAACCTTGACACATCTTTTTAATGACGATGTAAGTGTAAAATACTTCACATTTCTGGAGCTAATAACACAGAGCTCAGTGAATAACTAAGTAGAACTTTTGAAGTGCACAATTAACATTCATTTACACATATATAAAAACCCTCATCAGTTTAACACTTCATATCCGAATGAGCCTTTGGTGTGATAAGTATTCCTACACTGTTTTCCCATTACTTATTCTTATCATCATTTGATGGGCAATTTTGTAAACCTTTACTGCTTGAAAATATGTATAGTTTTGCAGATTTCTATAGCACCTTGATTCTATGAAAATGTATTTGAGGTGTATGAAAATAAATACTGCTTTTAGCTTGATTTAACCAAGCTTTCATACATGTAGGTCATACTTTATCTTTCAAGCAGTTCCTCCCTCTTGTTACCCAGTGACTACTCTAGGGGTGGGAGAGACGACCGAGATAAATTGCATGTTTATTGCTTGGGTTGGATTCAAGGGGCATAACATTGAATGTCAAGATGACTAAGCACTCCTTCATAGAACCTAGAAAATGGCTTTCTACCTACATGTATCTGTAGAGTGGATGGCTTTTAATGAGAATACTGTACCTTAACTCGTCCAGTGGTAAAGTCTTTTTTTTTTAAGTAAAACTTACTATGAAAATGAAACTTCTTATTAAACATTGTTCATGCTCATTTAATTTACATTCATATGTTTATCATTCTGCGATATTCATCTTTTATGTGCCTTTCTATATTCCATTAATTTTGTTTCTTACATTGTTCCTTTACCCAGATCCCAGGTACGTTGGTGACAATTCTTCCAGCCAACATCGAATTCACTGATTCTACCACAAGGTCAAAGGTCAATCACATCACAAGGTCAATCACATCACAAGGTCAGTGATATCTGAAGGACATCTAAAGGGCGTTCACCAACATGTGACATTCATCACAAGGTCAATGATATCTGAAGGACAGCTGAAGGTCACCAAACTCTAACTACAAAGCAATGTCACTGACAATACTGGGGGTCTTGTAAACTCTAAGCTCTAAAATTTTGAAAAGTATGCAACATCTTCCAAAAGATCAGCCATCAAATTGACGTCTTGCAAAATTGTGAATATTTGCATTAGTCTGATTATTGAAATGTTTTCTCCCTGAAATCCTCAAAGTCGATGTCAAAGTCAAGTTCAATGAAATGCTCACGGCTGAGCACCACAGAGACTTTCCAAGTCAAAAATGACTGGTCCTGCAAATATCATCGCTTCAGTCCTGAACCCTGCCTGAGTGAATGATGGATGGAGAGAACCAGGTCATTATCAATCTTCCAGTGAACCTTCAGATCTCTTCTCACCTCTTGATCAACTCTTCATGTCAAATGACAGGACATGTGATAATACAAGTCATGCATTGAACAAATTGTGTGATGTAGAATTCTGTATTTTCTATGTGTACATTTAAACTGTTTTCCTGCAATCAGCATTAGTCAAGAGAATTCCTTTCAGCAGTCTTTGAAGGGATTGTAAACTTCCTTATAGTCTTGTGATATAAGTTACAGCATTGGATAAAAGGCAGCAACTTTTCTTACTAGTGATTTTATGTGTCTCAGTAAGATTTGAACAAACAAAGAAATTAAAAATTCCAAAATGCACCACATCATTATCTTGTATATCCTTCTTTTCATTGTTATCACAGTCACACGTCTTAACCAACTCCAAACTAACAGAAAACTCACACAATTTGTGGTAATGTCTGGTCTATTGTCGATGTAATATACGTCACACTGGTATGACTGAGGTATGACCTTCGTGTAATACAAGGTTTGATTCACTTCAAATGTGTATGATGTTATTCATTTGTATTGAAAACTAGATGAACCATACAGTAAACTTTCCTTCAACAAGTCCTTTGCAAGACATTTTATATGAATTATGTCAGAAATAAGAGGTAGGGGTCATTTACCTACAATTGGGTTCTGTAGAGAATTGGTCAGTATCTTAGTGTCTTATTAGTATTTAATCTAAAGTTTAATATCTCATTCTTTTCTCTCATCCCTTCTTCCATAGACATTACTCTGTATTTGTTATTCCTATATTTTATATATTTTTGTATCTTGTCTGTTCTCTTCCTTTTTAGTAAACTCTGACCAACCAAGTTTGTTTTGAAGTGTAATTTGGTTGATTTCTAAAGATTTGATAATTGAAACTTCCTTGTATTAACTCATAAAGTTCATATTATGTTATGAAATAAGTGTGTAACAAAGTGTTATATCTGTGAGCTAGATTTCAGCCTTCAACTACTATTTCCAGTCTGCAATTCATTCATTACCTCGACTGTAGACTCTAAGAATCTCAAATTTTGATTAGAGATTGAAATAAATAATGTGAAAGTGATAACATCACTCATGAATCAGGGAATACTCATAATGCTGCATATGACCATGCAGGGAAGGCAGTATGTTGGACCAGTAGTAGTCCTCATCTGCACTTTATATATGGGAATGTAGTAGATGAAGCTAGAAAAGTGTAGAAGTCTTGTGAGAGCTGTCTAATCATATAAGCTGTAATGTTGTCTGTAGAGGTGTGGCCTGTGACCTTTGACCTGTGGATATATGACCTTTGTATCTTTGTCACATGTAGAGTTTAATATGTACATTTATACTCATGCACTAAGCCTTTCTTTTGAATACTTGGTCAGAACGACAAACGGACAAATACAAGATTAAGACCAGTTCTTATGTCCGCTTGGCTGTTTGAAAATCTTGTTGGTGTGAAAGATGTATATAGACTAGTATTAATATATATTGATGTCCCTTGTATTGAGAATAGTTGTCATTTAACAATCAATTTTCTTCCATATAAACAGTCAGAGCTATAGCTATAGCCTGCCAGTAAAGGAGTTATTTTGTTACAATCGTTGTATTTTCTTATACACATATTAAAATTTCGAGAACTAAAAGAGTGATGTTCAGAACCCAGAAATATTCCTGATATGTGACATTTATACTCTCATGTATGGTGTAATATATAAGACTTGTGGTATCAAACAGCATTATCGTGTTTGTGACTTTGTTGTGTTAGCAGCTTTTGTATATGGTGTGTAGACAACTTTACTTTTTCCACCTGGTCATGTTCAGAGGTTTGTTACTCTATTGCTTGTCTGTGAGTATGAAATGAACACTTAGAAGTATGATTAATTGCCAATTGTTATTGCTCCATCTTTTACTCCAGATTACATGTTGATTGAAAGAAATACTTGACAGAAATGAAATTATGAAATCATTGCATGATTTAAGTTATTTCCCACACAAGAACATACAAGAAGGAATTTACAGAATTATGTGCATTTTTAAGCACTACTTAGGATATTTTCAGAACCAATTATGCACTCTAATCCCCATTAGTATTTTAGACAATCCTACAATCTACCAGCACAATTGTGATCTTGTAATCCTGTAAATCTGAGTTCTGATATACAGTGTATGCACATCCTAGTATAAACAATAAGTTGAAACATTGGATTGGGTGGGGGCGTGTGCAGCCAATGAATTTCCAAAGAATCTTTTTTTTTTCTGGTAGATTCTCATTTCATCAATTTTGTGTATATTCATAAGATAACTTTCAATTTCTTGTTTTGTACTCCATATATCTTTTTTGAATTTGCTGTCCCCTTATAGATTGTTTATAGGTAAAAGGGAGAATGATTTGTATGAAATTTTCTCTTTATGTCTTAGAGTATATCAATTATTCAAGCATGAGGTACAACATATTTTGTCATTTCTGAATCTTTGATAAAGTGATAATGAATTCAAATTTTGTTTTTAATTTTATACTTTTCTTGTTCTTGGATTGTTCATACATTATAAACCAGGAAGAATGCTGCATTTCAGTATTTAAAAAAAAATCTTTATATTGTGTCCCACATATTGTGACAGACTGACAGAATCTTATGGGGAAAGGTTATTTTGATATGCAGCCACACTTTTATGGAATACCTTAGAAATATGAAAATATAGGAAAAGTTCAGAAGTAATTTGAAAAAAAAAATATGTTTTTACCACTTTGATCTCTCAATTATGAATCCAGTGCACCATTTCCACTCCTTTCTGTGTTCTGTTCTGTAAAGCGCACTGTAAAGCGCATAGAGACATGCAATCATGCCTATGTGTTATGCGCTATACAAAAACGTTTAATTATTATTATCATTATTACAAGACGGTTTTTGTGAACCTCTACATCCTAATTTTTGACAATATTGGTATCTTTAGCCAAAGTGAAAAGTTCAATTTCTTAACAGAGAGATTCAGGAAAAACATTGGAAAAGTTGATGTGTATGTACGTAGTTCTAGAATATATTGCAGGAATACATTGTTTGAAAATCTCTGTGCAATTCCACCCCTAAATGGCTATTAGATTTAAAGGTGTAAGATTCAAATGCATGAAACCATGTGTAAATCTCTGCATATATTAAGGCTGGTCAGAGAAGACTCGGAATGTGATATCATATGTTGCTATGGTAGGTTTGCCTCATGAAAAGCATATGATTGTTTATGAAACCCCTATAGGAGCATGAATTCACGACTTCAAACACTTTGATTAATTTTGTGTATTATGTTCTTTAGCATACCATACATGCTATGGAGTTAGTTTTATGACATATGAATTAATCAGCCTTTTTTAATGGATTTGAAGTAATAGGTTATGCACATGTTTTGTATTATGTCAGAGTATACGGTACCTTAAATGAACTTTGTCCTATTTCTTCCATTCATTGTGCCATTGCAATGATTATAAATCAACATTTAGTTTAAAGAGATGGAGCCAGAGCCAATGATCAATTATCTTTGAATAATTTGCATGTGAATTTTTTTTTCTTTTGATATTATTGATGTAGCATTATACCTTGAATTATTGTTTGCAGTTCATCTTGGGAACTCAGATGAGTTTGGGGAATAAGTGGACTGACTAATCAATTGAGATCATTGTATTTATTTCTGAATGACAAGAAGGCATGATGTAGATGTTTGTGGTCCCTGGTATATAGATTATTCTACTGATTTCTGTTTGTCTGTATGAGAATCAGCTCCAGTGTTGAATTGTATATATTTAGGAGCAGGATTCCATTTGCTATCAAGTACATGTATTTGTAATAGCAAAAGTGTGAAAAGTTTATTAAAGAGGATCACCCTTTTGTGTGATGTTACATTTTGTTGTCAATTTTGAATACAAAAATAAAATGAAAAAGATTTGAGAAAAGTTTGTAGAGATGATAAAACATTGACTGTTTTGTGAATTGTTATTTGAGTGAGGGATGGTGAATTGGTGACATGTGTATTAGTTTGAAATTATTTTCTACAGTTCAATGAAAATGATAACAAATATGAGCATTCATGATAGAAATCAGATCAGTATATCAGAATAGATATCTTGGAAATGCAGATAGAGAATGAAAGATATTTATTAAAATAACAGAAGAGAGATGTAATAATGACACATGACTGTAGCAGTTTAGCAGGAATATACATGTACCTCAATATTAATGGAGGATGGCAAATGTGCTGAAAACACTGAACATGAATAAGAGAACAAAATCGTTACACAAAAATAAAAATTAAATACAAAGTACAAGAAGCCATTTCAAAGAATGACAATGATTACGTTCATATAATGGAATGTCTGTTCTGTGTGCTCCTTTGAATATTTTGTATGCAGGCGTGCCCTTCGGGTTGTCCCTTCTCTACCTATATGTCTCACCCATCTCCCTCTTTCTCTCTCTCTCTTTCTCTTTTGTTCTCTTCCCTTCTCTTTATATTAGCCCTCTCTTCTCTCTCTCTCTCTCTCTCTCTCTCTCACTTTCTCTTCCTTTTTTGGATATCAATGGTTTGTATTGGGCTAAATTTTGGGGCTGACTTGGCTGCCCACCATATCAAATGTTATAAAAAAAGATAAAATATAAGAGCGAGTGAGAGAGAGAGATAGAGAGGGGTTGCGAAAGTGGGTAATGAGGGAGAGAGAAGGATTGAAATTCGAGCGTAGCGGATAGTGGGGACGGACATATTTTGGGGGATCGCGCGATCAGTGAAGAGACCGCTGAATAAAAACAAAAAAACGGACTGAATCGGGACTAGACCCGATGGCGTTTGCGCCCTATTTCTAAACGTTGTCCCAATTTCCAACTTGTTTGAAAATCTGTATTTTTGGCGTTTCCATATTCAAGCATAATTTTTTAACTGTCTTTAATTTGTTTTTCTCCCTTGAACCAGGGATATGAGAGTTAAACTCACATACCCTGCTTGAACCATGTTAAAGACAGTCTTTTCGCGTAAGTATATAGACAGTTGTTGATTTGTTGTCCCAGAAAAGAAAATCGTTGATTGAGGTTCATCTAAGGGGAAAAATGAGGTCCATAATCAGCTTTCATTTTCAATCCTGATATATGCCTGGCACATGTAGCTAACAGTGCAAGAGAAATATTTGTTGGGAGATTCATTTTGTACACCAGATATTTTTGTATCGCGGAATTCGTGATAGGGGACTTATGCAATTTTTGTTATAGTTTGCATGAAAATTCCTCAATATGAAACGTTGAGGTTTTTTCTTTTCTTCTACGCTCCTGATGAGTCCACATCAGTTCTCTTCTATTGATCGATGACCCCTTCATGAATGGAGGCATACATTCTAAATGAAATATGGGCGTTCTCATCGTGTATTCCATGTGACCTATCTGATCAATATGCTTGACTCAACCAGTGTCATGCCACAGATCGTGACTGTACACTTAACAAGGGCAGTGTAAATACTTCTATATCGACTTGCTTTCAGTTACGTGTCAGTGTACACACATGTGTCGTGATGATTTTCCGGGATTTCTTTTCAATTGCAATTTTGAGTTTTAGACATATTCATGTAGACACAAATCATCAAGAAAGCAGAAAAAACGAACCTATTTCCCCAACTGAGTGATATTGAGGGCGTAGGCCTATGTATGCAAGGAGTTTATTCGCAGCGCATGTTTTTTCCGAATTCCTAAACAGCAACGTAGGCCTTTGACAAAAGTATTTTAAAACTAAATAAAAATACAATTAGAGATTGAGGGAGAGTAGAGGGATGACGAGATAGAGAGAGAGAGAGAGAGAGAGGGGGGGGGGGTGTGGGGAGAGAGAACGAGAGAGCGTGTGTGTGTATGAAAATTGTGTGTGATTGAAAATAATAATGAAGTTTAGAAATAAAGTAGAAGACAATGCAAAGTCAGGCATCTAAATCAATTTTGAGATAAAATTGTAACAAAGTCTGTCTGATTTAAACTTCCTATAGATATATCCTAGCAATCATACTACAATCGTGAATGCTGTTTGTTTGAGATTTCTCAGGGGGAAAGGGGCCCTCAAGAAGAAGAAGGATATAAAAAAAGTCAAATTGAGTGTAAATCGTAGTAGTCGCACGCGCTGCGATGTGAAGTCGAATTCATGGGCTGTTTTTCTCAGACCAGAATGATACCCTCTAGGCCTAAGTAGGATTTCACGTTTTATATGGCCACCTTGAACTTTATTAGATGCATACATTCACATATCTGATCAGATGGTATTGCAATTCCTTTGAAATGAAAAAATCTAATCGCAGCCGGGTCGTTTGTTCTGTACATGGGATTAAATATACTTAAGTCAGGGGTTAAAGGACAGGCTATTCGATGGTGCAAACACATCTTTGCTTACCTACCCCTTATGATACAAACACTACACACAATAGTTGTCGTGGTAACCGTTTCCATTTCACACTATTGATATGTGAACCCACCTCAGATCTACTGATTAAATTGGATTTCTATTGAGGAGTAAAAGTCCATTGGCGATGTAATCTAGACCCAAGGAAAGAAGTAGAATCCTGCTGTTGAAGTAAAAGCAATGAGAGACAATCACTCTCAGAGTCTATTTTCATGGTCTGCTAGAACGATTCTATCAGAAAAATACACTTCTTGTTATGCCTACAACCAAACATTAGTTTAATAGATAGTTGCATAAAAAGAATGTTTACCCCACAGCGTCATTAGTTCATTCTGTAATTAATAATAATAATAAATAAATATAGGGCTTTCCAAAACCTTGTCCACAGTCTCTTTGTTATACCAGTTTTTGTTCTCATATTCATATTGTAGGTAACTTTCTTTTAGAATCAATTAATTTTCTAAAGGAATCACATTTTATTTGCATTTTTACTTGCACTAAATCAAACATCTTCGCCATTTCACCGAATCGGATATCAACTTTTTAGAGTGTTTTATAATGATTGGATGATTCTTCCTTTCTTTCTTGAGCAAGAACAATTTTGGGAATACGTCTGTAAATTCAAATAGACCTTCCAAATGTTCAAAGTCTACCTTTCATAACAACAATGGGTTGTTTTAACTTTTTATACAATCCTTTCTTTCTTGTTACACTGAAGAAACGAGGACACAGAGAGTTAATATGAACACTAGAACAATACTCACATGTACACATTACAAAGTTCAGAACTACAAAAGAGGTTGCGTGAAAGGCCTGATGGAAGCAAATAATGACATTTATTGGAAAATATCTTGTTATTTTATTTCAATATCCAGGTGGAAGGTAACATGGGATTATGGGTAATCGAGAGAAAAATTGAATTTCTCAGTTTGTATTTCAGTATTCGAATCTTCGTAATTTAGAATCCTCGTTTAATATGCTTGTAGTAAAATTTAGGAAAATATTGGTATTTTGCGATTATAATTCTTATAGTTAGTAACACCTAAAAACAATTTTGGTTTAATTTACGGGAAGAGGTGAATGATGAATTACACAAATTATACTTCTTATAAATCTTGTTAAAAAAGAATATAAAGAAAACCTAAAAAATATTTGAATACATTATGGAGTGTGAAAGTTTAACTGTAATCTGTATCATAAGTATTTTTTTTTTCTTCCCTGACTTACAAACACGAGAAACAATCGTGATCATTGAACACTATTTTTCATTAGAGGAGTCTTAATACGTTTTATTGCAGCTAAAGTGTTGATATAAGGGCTTGGGTAACTGTGCTAAGTGCAAAGACGCGTTGACTGTATCAATATGAGTTTATGAGTTCATACTTCATAAAAGATTTGGTGAAAGTTTGAATTCCATGATTGTCATATAGGCATTGTGCGAATATTTTGCTTTTTATTCGCGTTTGTTAGTTTCCCACAAACAAATGATCTGATAGCACGCTTTAATTGTTTCCTTTTATTATGTGTAGTTTTGCACAAACTCTGTTCATGAACTTGGTTGCAGTCATGTTTGAAAAGCATCGAAATAGATGTTTTCTCTCTCATATCGTATCACCAATTGTTAGCTCTCATTATATTGTTTTGTTTTCTTGTTTGTTGATTGTCAGGACCAGCAACTTGTATCCGTTAAGAAAAATGTGCTTATCTTCTATTTCCTTCATAATTGTGCCGAAAGTGAGTCTGCCTACGGATCTTTGAAAGGGTTGGGGAGCTTAAATGCTTAAAAAAATCGTGCGTTTTAAATTCTTTATCAGTCTTAAAGACGTTTGCCAAGAAAAAAAAATCGGTGAAAGGAGTGCACATGACGAATTCGTGCACGATTTTAAGTGGTGTGTAGTTCAGGATATCTGATAGGATTTGTTGGGTTATTAGCCTCATACTTTCATTGTCAAAATGGTATTTTATTCCTCTGAAGATACACACAAATAGGGCTTGCTATGTTTATTGATTTCCATAATGAAAGAGGTATTCTATCTATTAAAAAAGGAGAAAACCAAAGGAACACTATATAGAGACTATCAACCAAATCATGTGTAGCGCTGACTTGAAATTAATTTTCTGTCAAACATCGAATCTTAATGTCACTCAGCCTTCAAAGTGTAGCAACTAAATGTAACAAAACTTGTTTAGATTCTCGCCCTGGCTCGCATCCGTCTTTAAGTTCATGAGATATATCGCAGTGTGAATGATATTTGTGTGTTAAAGTTGATTGATGAGTGTGACAATGATGCGGCAAGATGTCCAGCAGGGAATGTCATGTCAAAGTGATTATAATATTCATTCAAGGTTTTTATGACTGTCACATTAAGACTTTAAAGGTGTAAGATCGGCGGGAGGGTATGAATTTACATGAGGGACCAGAGGCTTTGTGTTTGTACCAAGAGGGAACGAGGTTCTAATGAAATGAATATAAGCAAAGATATCTTTAAAAATAATTTTTAAAAACGAGTGTTGAAAAACTAACGGATGAGGGGGTACGTGATAAAGAGCCAGAATAATTATAGTTTTGTCAATTCGTGTTTTGAAGTCAATATGTAGCTCATCCTGGTATGGAGATACCACCATTCATTCTTCTTCAAGTTCAAAACAATGTGAACTGACATTTTTACTTGGGATACTAGGATCGCTTGTATATCATGTAAGTGTTTTTAATAACGTGATGGGCAACAGCTCAAGCGCTATATACATGACTAGCGCTTTTAAACCTAAACAACAACAACAACAACAATTACACATGGGCACAAGCGCCATAACTGGGATTTGAACCGCAAACCTAATCGATTAAAGCCCCTCTTAAGGTGTTGGGAGCCCTAACAATTTGATGGCAACATTTCACTTCAATTGTATAATAATATGAAACAGGGTATCATTTAAGACACATTTCTGCAAGGATTTTCAAAACAAATGTGTCCGAAGTCGAATTTTAATGAAAGAATACAAACTTTAGGTTTTCTGCGTACAACAGAAAATAATAATGGTGTATTATTTGATCAATATTCATCTTCAAACACATTTTTGGGGGAAAATCTTTCTTGAATGACATCCTCTTTCACATTATGATACAATTTAAGTGAAATCTATGCCATCAAATGTTTGGCGAGTTTTGGGCTCCCAACACTTTAAAAGGGCTTTAACACTTATTTCCTTCTTCAACTACAAACTGTGTTGGAGCTATAATTTGTCGTGTTCACTTGTTTTTTTTTAACTTCCGAATGAAATGCTCAACCTTCTACCCTACTTCGAAACTGACTCCTTTCCTATTCTGTTCGAATATGTACCTGCTTTTACAAAGGTGCGTGTGTAGATGTTTCCCTTCACCTATAATACTGTATAATTCTGAGTCAGTGATTTATAGTATCGGAAGCCAACTCGGAAAAGAGCCAATGAAGGAGCAGTAAGCCTGTCAACATAATTGGTAAAGTACAATGCCTTACAAAATATGATAAGCTATGCAGGGGCGTACGCAGGGGGGGGGGG